>CM052198.1:5314415-5340267 GCA_028455805.1 Lasioglossum figueresi | reverse complement strand
GGTGTACCACACAACTCATCAATTCGTCAAGGCAAAATTCCTTCATTTAAAACTGGAAACATAAAAACAATTGTCAATAAAATAACAAAATAAAAGTTTGTTTCGCATACTGACCGGCAGTTCAGATAGGAATCGAATAAAAACGAGCTTGTTCCCTTAATGTGTTCAGTCAGTTCGACATACTACGCGTAACACAGTGTGTTTCTCTCCACGTAGAACTACTGGAACATATACCAGCCATGTACCTTGGAGAAGAAAAATCTTTGCAGTACTGTTGACCCTGTATACAATGTAGACTGCGTGAAATATGTCCCACAGAAAGTTGGAGAATTTAACAAAATGACAGCATGGAACTCCGCGCTGGTACTATCTTAAATATCTCTCGCATGAGCAATGTTGATAAAGAATTTCCCGAGTGCTCGAGATGTTTCCAGTATTTCGCCGAAGGCCTGATGCATTATACCTTGCAGATACGCATCTTGGCAGAGCACGGCGTAACTGATGGTTGAATTTCTCGCGATCCGGACAGTCGTGACTCGGCAGCTCGAAATTAAAAGTTCGAAATAATGGCCGGCACTCTTGCAAGAAAGCGCAACGAAGTTACTTTCTTGCCGGTGTCGTCGCAGTCGGGCGAAATCTGTTCGCCGTTAGAATTAACGGGAGTCTCATCTTTCACTGTTCGTTTGCTTTTCAAAGTGGCGTTTAGAAGAAGTTAGCTCCGAGCGGCCTTCTCCCTCGAATCCTCTCTCTCTCTCTCTTCCCTAAACTGACTCCTGAGAAGTTGCTTCATTTATAACTGGCGCAAGTTAAACAGCCTGTGTAATACGGTTCACGCTGTAATCCATTAGCCGTAACATTTTCTTCGCGGATATTCCTGGGATACTTGAAGCGACACGCTGACAAATATTTCTATTATCCTTTCGTTCCCCGTTCCCTCTATGTGCCCGCTGAGCCTACAAACAAGAGCGGAGAAACGAGATCCCCGCAAAGATTAATGGACCCGTGGAAATATTTCGATGAGGGATTATCCGATGAACAGATACATAAATTGTTAACACGTACCGTGCGTTATTTCTCCTTTATTCGGTATTGTTTATCGCTGAAAAATCTCCCAATCTCTCTGACAAAACTGCGTCCTTCCTGGATTAACCTATTAACTGTTAGCAAATAATTTCTGGACGGTGGACACCCTTTTCTAATTAATTTCCATGCAGGATATGTCGATTTCATTTCAAAATCACTTTGTTCGATTCATCCGCTTTATCTCCGACATTATGTCACCAAAGTTTCTGAAAAGATAGAAAGTTTTTCGTCAGTTTCAAGTTCAATTTCTGACAAATAAGCTGGCACCAGGATTACCACAAATGTTTCCAGTTTATTAGCAATATTAGATTGCTACTGTTAGGATTTAGCGCTTTACTGTGTAATCGATAGATATAACGATACGTATTAGCACTGTAGTCAATAAAGGAGCGTTAATTAGTTGCAAGAGTTACAAGTTCAATGAATTTTAATACAGTAATTAAACTTTCACGTTCGATGTATGTCTACATATATCGAGCTGCCTTCTGCTCCATGGAAGTTCTTGCACGAGAGGGTTGTCGCTAGTGTAATAGCAAACGCGATAATCGACTCGACATTCCGCCATTAAGTCACCTGATCGATGATGAAAATTGCTGATTATCTAAATCGTTATCAATGGAAGTCGTCCAATTCTTCATGTTTTTGTTTTTGGAAATTGATGTAACTTCATTTTAAAATTAATAATTAAAATTAGGAGTTCTAGTAGCTCAAACAGGTTTTGCGCGGTCGGCTAGGTTACAAAGAAATACTAGAACTACGCGATGTATATAAAAAGTAGCATGCTTTTTCATAGATCAAAGTTTCACTGTACCTATGTACCCCGCGAAAGTTAATTTCTATAATGTTCACGGCTTTCCGAGAAAAAATTACTAAAAATCGCTTGCACAAGAATCCGTTCTTCATGTTTTTGTTTTTGGAAATAGATGTAGCTTTGGTGCAAGTTATATAAAATGAAATATTTCATTTTAAAATGTATAATTAAAATAAGCAGCACTAGTTGCTTAAACAGGTTTTGCACGGTCGGCAAGGTTACAAAGAAATACTATGCTGCTTCATTGTACGTATGTAGTCCACGAAAGTTAATTTTTATAATGTTCACGGCTTTCCGAGGAAAAATTACTAAAAATCGCTTGCACAAAAATCCGTTTTTCATGTTTTTGTTTTTGGGAATTGATGTAACTTTAGTGCAAGTTATATAAAATGAAAATTATTCCTTTTAAAATGAATAATTAAAATAAGGAGCTCTAGTTGCTCAAACAGGTGTTGCGCGGTCGGCAAGGTTACAAAGAAATACTATACTGCTTCACTGTACGTATGTACCCCACGAAAGTTAATTTCTATAATGTTCACGGCTTTCCGAGGAAAAATTACTAAAAATCGCTTGCACGAGAATCCGTTCTTCATGTTTTTATTTTTGGAAATTGATGTAACTTTGGTGCAAGTTATATAACATGAAAATTATTCATTTCAAAATGAATATTTAAAATAAGGAGCACTAGTTGCTCAAACAGGTTTTACGCGGTTGGCAAGGTTACAAAGAAATACTAGAACTACGCGATCTAAAAAATAGCACGGTTTTTCTTAGGTCAAAGCTTCACTGTACGTATGTACCCCACGAAAGTTCATTTCTATAATGTTCACGGCTTTCCGAGGAGAAATTACTAAAAATCTCTTGCACGAGAATCCGTTTGATGCATTCGAAACGCATCTCTCGTGACGCAACGCAGCCGCCGCGGCTCGCTGCGAGATTAATTAGTTTTCGGAGATTGCGGTCTCGGAGCTTTGGTTTCCGTGCGCGGATTCTTTTCCAGCGGAAGGCGAAAGATGCACGAAGAATGCCGGAGGGAAGAGAGTAAGCTTGAAAAGATAACGAAATGGAGCGAATGGGGCATGAATTTACGGAAGCGTCTATCCGAGCAGAAACGAGAAGAAGATGAAATCGGATGCATCCAGCCGCGCGTCCGTTAGCCCCGCTATATGCATAACATCCCTCTCACACGAGAACACTTGCACGAGATGCACCCGCGTCTGTGTATATGTATGTATATGTTGTATATTCGCCGGTAGCTTGTCGCCTACAAGATAGACTTTCAGCTATTGGAATGAAAATGTAATTAAGTAGCGTTCCGTTCGCGTTTCGTCGCGAAATGAGATATGTATGCAGTTTGCCACGCTGCGATTCGATGCATTTCCGTTGCATTTTATAATACGATATAACAGTCCCCGGCACGTTGCGTTCCGATCGAAATGAAAAATAACAGTTTCCAATCATGAATTTCAATGAATTAATACGGAAACTTTATTTCCCGGGGAATTCATATAAATCGTTTTAAAGCGATTTCGCGATTCGAGTAATTGAATCTTCCGCGATAAAATACACAATTTTTCATAAGAGGTTTCACGAGATTAGTTATTTTCGCTTGATTTAATTATTTCTGTTTCCGCGCTAGAAACCAATCGTCCGGTTCGCAGTCCGTGAATATTTCAAAAAAAAGATCTGCCACCGGAATTGATCATGCTTAAAATGTCTGAAAGAAATTCGTATTGCGATAAGTCTCTCCACAAAAGTGTAGACGATGAATGTATAGTACTCTGACCCAAATTTTCATTAGAAAGAATTTAAAGAATAATTCATTTTGAAAATTACGAATCCACATTTTATGAACGAATTCGAAACCAGCAAAATCAATAGGTATGGCGAGTAATGAGCCCAGCACGATTAATTAACTAGCTGCTGTATAATATCGAGTCGCAGACTTGCGATGGACGTTTTAAACAGAATCTACTAATTTTGTCGATATCAAATTCTATTTTCCTATTATGAATATTCATCGAACGGAGTAAATGCAGGGTTACAATACATAAATGTTCTTTGTCTTTTGGTAAATGATTAACAACACTCGCATTCGTACGACAATGGTGAAATTCAATGTGCAGCGGCGATATATCGAATCGAACCACAATTTTCAAAAATAACGCGGTTTAAACGCGATCACCGTCGATTCCCGGCAACAGCCTAAAGGGAAACGTTTACGTAAAGGAGTTTCGAATAGCCGGCGTTCTTTCTTGCAGGACGATATCCAAAAGTTACGCAATCGAAGTTTACCCTGTTACCGGATGGCTGCCGCGGAAATCCATTAAGAGTTTACCGTTCTGTACACTCCGCCCTCGCTAACAAAGGGACGGCTATTTTCTTGGTCGCATTCGAGCCACATTTTTTCGTTGAAATTCTCACTTTAACTCGCGACTGGCTGCCTGCTACAGAAGAAATCTTTCGAAGTACTTACTTACTAGCTGCGAAAACGAGTTCTTTCCGATTAACTTCGCTCAACCGATTCAGCTATTCACGCGCAAGTATTCTCGCGCATTTCTACTTACCATTTAGCACAGTGCGCATATTAACGGGACACTGTCCGAGACCGACGATGCTTTCAGAAATGATTACACTGTTCAATCGTTTCGACGTTCGAGAATTCTATATAACAGAAATTCAAGAGTGTGATCATTTGACTGCGATTTCATGCATCTATGGCAAGAATGAGTGGGCGTAACTTCAAACAATAAAGAGATAACAAGAATTTAAGAGTATCAACATATTTCTTACTGAAACCACTATTATCTTCTTGTGTCTTGTAATTAATGTAATCGATTTTTAATTCACGTAAACATCCGTAGTCTAGTACAGTAATGTCCACATTACTGTCCAACAGCCGTATTTTTGATTGACAGTAATCTGGATCCTTGATCGTATTTTTGTTACTTCAAAGGCGATTCCGAACATAGAGAAGGATTGATTGAAATTCAAAGGTGAAGCCGAACATAGAGAAGGATAGAATGAAATTCGAAGGAGAGTCCGAACATAGAGAAGGAAGAATGAAATTCAAAGGAGAAGCCGAAGTCTCCGAAGTCACTTTCTTTCCAATACGCTGTCGTTCCTTGCGACCGAATCTTGAATCGTGGATTTAACCGCTAAATACAATTGGAATTATATCGTGTTTGGTCTTATATTAATCAGAAAAACGCCAGAAATACGATAGTGAAATTTCATTAAAAAAATAATGAAAATTTCGATTCATTCGAGTCAATGTGTGGTGTTTACACCGATATATCCGAGCCGAGATCAATCATCGCCGCCTTCGGCGCGGCGCGGCGTCGGCCGCCAGTGGAGTGAGAAGGCACTGGACAGTGAAGTGAATATAAACAAAGGACAGTAATGCGGATTTCACTGTAGTACCCGTACAGTAATGTCCACATTACTGTCCAACAGCCGTATTTATGGTGGACAGTAAGATTGGTGTGTACATGTATGATCGTATTTTTGTTACTTCAAAGGCGATTCCGAACATAAAGAAGGATTGATTGAAATTCAAAGGTGAAGCCGAACATAGAGAAGGATAGAATGTCATTCAAAGGAGAAGCCGAACATAGAGAAGGAAGAATGAAATTCAAAGGAGAAGCCGAAGTCTCCGAAGTCTCTTTCTTTCCAATACGCTGTCGTTCCTTGCGACCGAAACTTGAATCGTCGATTTAACCACTAAATACAATTGGAATTATATCGTGTTTGGTCTTATATTAATCAGAAAAACGCCATAAATACGATAGTGAAATTTCATTAAAAAAATAATGAAAATTTCGATTCATTCGAGTCAATGTGTGGTGTTTACACCGATATACCCGAGCCGAGATCAATCATCGTCGCCTTCGGCGCGGCGCGGCGTCGGCCGCCATTGGAGTGAGAAGGCACTGGACATTGAACCTAGTATAAACAAAGGACAGTAATGCGGACTTCACTGTAATCATCATTTTTAACAAAAGATTAACTGTGTACACCGAAGTAGGGTAAAAAGGACGAGGAGACATCGGTAAGCAGTAAATTCTGTTTGGCCATTAATCGGTTGCACGCGGATGCAGTCGGAGTGCATCTCGTTGTAAACGTAGCAACAGACTTGGGACAAACAAAGTCGCGGTGCCGGTGTACTATATATATGTATAATGCTCCGTGAAATTTCCCAGTAATTTACAAGGTACTCGCAGGCAGCCCATTAATAACCCCGTAGCCGGCCGGCCCACCGGCCGAACGCCGTAATTTCAGTTTCGGTGTCTAAGGCGGGCACGGTAAATATTTGAACGCGTACCAGGCGGCTGGATGCGACGGGACTCGACTTCGCAGGAGCAGCAGCAGAAATCGAAATTGGTGAACCGTTGCCGACCGCATCCGGTCGCGAATGTACTCTGTTCCCCATTAGCGACGCGAAAATACTCGTGCATCTTGAACGACCCCTTCCGAGCACGGTCCAACTGCCGGGTAGAAGATCCGCTCTCTCGTTCTTCGCATCAAGACTCTCCTTTTCGCGTGTGCCGTTTGCGCGGCAGAACTCTCGCAGCACCACTTAAGTGTTACGATACACAATTTCCTGGAGCGTTCCGTGCTCGACGCGGCGAGTATCTACCGTTGCCGAGGCGTAGACTCACCTTCGGCCACCGTGCCGCATTTTCGCGAAAACCTGGCCAAAATTCGTCATTTCGTACGGACGAGCTTCATCGACACTGCTACTCTTACGCCTCCGAGGTTGCTGCATTCGAGTCGCTCGTTAAAAGTGCAACGTTCCAAAGGAACCCTCCGTGGACGACCTTGCTCGTTTACGTCCGAAGCCAAATTTCACTCGTGACTTTATTTATTTTTATAAGAACGTATTTACGATAAGACGTTATTTATTCTTATAAGAATGTACACGGTCTGTCCAAGGTCTGCTGAGACTTGTACCGAAAAAAACTGAGAATACAGTTATTTGATGCATTTGTATTTTTTTATTGATACTCTTTCTGAATCAATGCAACGCTGGAAGCGGTTTAACCTCTTTACCGCGGAATTTCATTTTAAAAATACCCCGCAGAGTGCGGAATTAAAATCAACCTATGACGAGTATACACGTCGAACGCCGGGCAATGTGTTCTATTATGAATTTTACGAAAAACGAGGAAGGATTACATTTTTATTTGATAAAAAATTAACAATTCATTCTTCAAAAGATTGTTCTTAATGCACCGCAATAGAGATTTTGATTGATATGTATGCACGTCGAACGCAGTTAACTGGTTAACAAATTTTGGACGCAGTTATTATAGCCATTTTTTGGATTCGCCTGTAAAACCGCGGTCGAAGCTCTTTGTATGTCCTGAATATTGTCGTAACGCTGTCCTTTCATTGCTGATTTTAGTTTAGGAGTAGCGAAAAATTCCGCGGAGCTAAATCAGGCGAATACGGGGGGTGTTCGAGCACTGTGATATTTTTTTTGGCTAAAAAATCGCGTACAATCTTGGATTTGTGCGCTGGTGCAGTATCGTGCAGAAGGGACCAAGACCTCTCTGTATTGAGGCCGAACTCGAAGAATCCTGTTCCGTACGCGATTTAGGACAACGACATAATATTCAGTCTGCGATATTCATAATATTCAGTTTGCGATATTTTCCTTGCCGTCACGAAATCGAGCATACCATTTAAAACCGTTGGAACGATCCATGCAAACGCTACAGTACACGCTTTCCATCATTCCGTACGTTTCGCTTGCTGTTTTACCTAACTTAAAACAAAATTTACTTTGCTCCATATTGTTTTCTTCGACAAGCGCTAAGAAAGCTTGTCACATGTAACCACAAAAACTAATGACGTAGAGGTGCTAGCGCCTTGAAATTGTGCGTGGTCTTTGTTGAAATGTCAAACTTCGTAATGCATTTAGTTATAACGAGAAAAATAATGTACAGGCTCGGTCGCACCAGAGTCTGGACAGATCGTGTATTGTAAACCATACAATAAATCTGCTACAGCAATAGATAGATTTGATGTACTTCGAATATTGAATTTTGCCCAACTATTCGAGAAAATGCATCCAGGCGAGTTTCTAACTCGATAGATACTCGATAGGTACTGCGGGGACTGCTCTGTGCCTCTGTAACGGCACCAGAGGGAACACGCTTTTCGGCGTCCTGTAATTAATCTTGCTCCTATAACAGACGCGGAGAGCTAATTACTGATTAACTCGACTGAAGCTTGCCGTTCGATGGACTGGCACTGTACGGATTATCGTTTTTAACCATCATCCGTTTCTCGTGTTAATTCCCAATTTTTAGTAGCATCGAATAAATCGTTCTCTATCGAGAGTTCTCGCCACTTTCTCTTGCACACAATAACAATTACAGCATCGTGTCCGAACACAGACGAAATATAACGTAGACTAATCACAAAATTCCGGATCATTACGCGATTAGAAATTGTCCAAGTCAGTTGTACGAAGGAAGTTTTAAGTCAAAAATTATCGCGTTACTTTTTTCGGAATCTAGGTTGGGTTACACAGGACTACAAAGTAAATAGTGCGCCGAGGCACGGTTCTCCAGGATCGAGATTTTGCAGGCTGCCTGGCAGTAACTTTTCTAAAAAGATTAAAAAGAACATTGGTGATAAACTGCAGATTTCATGTATTTTATTTTCGACATATTTATTGAACCTGTTATGGGAGGTATAAGCTTGGAGTCGGTAGAAGTAACTTTTCTAAAAAGATTGAAGAGGACATCGTGCTAGTAGACTTTCTGCAGATTTTTTCTATTTATTTTATTTATTTATTTACTATAATATAAAGTCAAAAGTAATGTAGGAATATCTTTAAATTCTTCTGTCTTTTCATGTTTGTGCTTGACCTATTTATTTTTCCCAGAAATACACGAGATCCGCAGTCTACTAATCAGCATGTGGAGTTTCGAGGCGCACGATCTGAAATACCGACATTGCTAAAAAACAGTGGCTTCCTCGCGCCCTCTACCCAAATAGAACAGTGAGCTAGGGAACTATACAAGACCGCAGCACAGATAATTAATTCCCATTTTGCGCTAAATGCAAGTATCGTAGAGTGTAATCTTCCGCGATTAATTTAAGCCTTTAAATGCCCGAAAAGTCCCGCGGGAACACATTCTAAAATGGATTCGAACAATCCTTTCATCAAGTTTTACCTGATGGTCGGGTTTTATTGATTTTTCGATACGAGGAAATTCATGAAATTTTTACATTAATCCTTAAGTGAATTTTCATTACGTTTCCTGACATACGCGAGACGTCCCCATGAAAGACTATTAGATAAAATAATTAAAGAAAAATTGCAATTTCAGAAATCCGCGGTTAATAATGGATCTCCAGAACCCCGCGATAGAAACATACATTCACTGATTGGGCTAATCTTATACGTCGGCTGTATTGTTTCATTGTGTCGTAACGTTTCCATCGGAAGGAAATATTTCGCAAAGTTTCAAGCGACGCCTTTGACGGTGGTGAAGTCACTGTTTACAAGTTTCTGACAGAGTTCTTTGCGACGCGATCCCATGGCGAGCGGATGTCCGGGATGGCCGCAGATTTATGCGCTCGCTCGACCAACGTTGAGCCCGTCTTTCCTATGTAAATACCTAGCCATCTTGTTTACGCGGACCCGGAGAATATCGCGAGGCAAGGACCGCATTCACGGTATCAGTCGGATATCGTGCACCCTATGGAAGATAGCGTTCTCCCTATGGAAGATGGTTCAGCTCGAATCAAGCCCCGCATTCGTTGAAATAATGCGCTTACGTCGCTGCCCTGAAACTCTCTACCAAAAACACAACGTTCGCTTATCTTCGCAACAGATGATTTATTCCGCACGAACATCCGCACGCGACGAAGCTGGCAATATTTTCACCCAAAATATCTTTGTTGTTTCAACATTTCACCATCGCTCGCCCTTTTAATTAGCCTTGTTTAAAGGTTTGTAGAATTGCTATCTCAATCTTGAAAAACAAAGACGAAATATGTGAAAAATGTAACGTCGGTATTTGCCTAGCCGCTAGCGCGTAGATTCCTGAACAGAGTCCAGATTTTATGCATGTACGGTAAAAATGAATGAATGAAAAACAAAACATTAGAAGTCCATAGAAAAATTTTCAGACGCTGTTACATTAGTTTTTACTTAACTTATTGGAAGTAGAGATACATTTTCATATAACTTCCATGCGTTGCGAGCGAATTAGACAATTTTTATTTTGCATAAAAGTCCGCAGTCTACACATTCACGTTTGTTTACTGCGATGTCTGCTGTCGTTTCAGCAACATGGGTTGTCACCCACAGGTTGTTTATTTGTAAAGTTTAATTTTTTTGGTGACACTAAGCAACTGAGTAACAATTATGTTTTGGTTTATTGGTTCATGGTATATCTGGTTCCGTGGTTTTTTTCGTTTCATGATTTATTAATTCTTTTTATTTTGTGGTTACAGACGCAATGTTACTTGATTCTCTTGAAAATGAGATGTTAAATGTAGATCGAAACGTTGAGAAATAATATTGTGGTAATTTGCAAATAGTGTTTTAGTAACATGTGATCGAACCTATGCGCCGATATCATTTTAAAAATTTTCTTTTTGCTTAAGCAACTTACGATCGATATTATTGAACATTAATCTACACATTAAGATTGATTATTTTTAGCGAAATTATTTATTTGTTGTTCTTTATTTTTAGCGATGATTTGTTTTCTGCGAAATTCTACTGGTAACCTTTGATACAAAATGAGTCTTTCAACGTCCATTCGAACCTTCTACATCTCCGATCGCAGCAGATCGATCAAAGAGTGAAACTGAGCGGAATTTTTTCGAAAAACGAAAGATAACTGTTACTTCCGTTCCTCGAGCACAACCAAGCCCTTATCCAGCATCGATCGAGCATCGCTTGTCGTTCGTTCGCTCGCGATAAATCACAGGATCGACTGCAGAAGCCGGTCGCTTCCATTTTCTATGGAAGAGCAAACGAATCGTCAAAGCAAAGCCGGTTTTTCTCGGCGAGACTCGAGACCCTTAGATCTATTTACGCCAGGGCCCGGAGAGATCCCATCTAATTCCATTGGAGCGGCGCGACGGTGCAGAGATCGAACGGACTCGATGTATCATGCTTCTCTTTCGCAAAGAAAGCTCCCTATCCGGAGCCAAAAATCTTCTGTCCGGGTATTTTGCTTCGGGTACAGCGTCGCCGATGCAATATCCACGATACAGAGAAACTCGCGGGCCATTTATTGCGATCTCTCGCTCGCGGAACACATTCCGAAGCTGCGTTTTTCTGCGGGTTTTCGAATCCGTCGCTCTTTTGTTTCTTTGACTCGCTGTCCGGTGATCCTGCACGGAAATACCGCTACGTTCTGGTAATTTATTTAGTACAGCAAAAAGTGAGAGTCGAGATATGTTATATCGCTGATTTTGCTACTTTTCTCTCCTTGAAAAATCCTTCATTATATTATTTTTCGTTCGAAATAATTGCATTCCTTCTTCCTAGTTCAGCTTTTGAAATTAATTGGCGAACTCGAATGTCCTCTTTCAGTTGAATTACTGTTTCAATGTTTCCCCATGAATAATACAATATTCAATTATATTATCTTATCCAGGAGTTTCATATAATGTATTATTATTCATGTAAAAGCGCGCTACGTGTTCAAAGTTTTCATAATTTGCGTTTTCTTTTTCAAACTCGATTGTATATATTATTTATGAATGTAAATAGGTATGTGTTCGCTTGTTCTTTCTTTATATTTATCACGTACATATATGTATACTTTTTATTACCGTCTGTATGAAATTAATATTAGCACAGATGCGTAGTAATTCGAATTTTTAGGAGAATTATAAGAATGTTACAGTTTACGATTTTTTTTACACATATATATTTATATTTTTCTATATATATTTACGCACATATATATATACACGTATATGTATATATATTTACATATAATAGGTGTGTGTTCGCTTGTTCTTTCTTTATATTTATCACGTACATATATGGATACTTTTGATTACCGTCTGTATGAAATTAATACTAGCACAGATGCGTAATAATTAAAATTTTTGGGAGAATTATGAGAATGTTGCAATTTACGATTTTTTTTTAACACATATATATTTATATTTTTCTATATATATAAACGTATATGTATATGTATATATTTACATATAATAGGTGTGTATTCGCTTGTTCTTTCTTTATATTTATCACGTACATATATGGATACTTTTTACTACCGTCTGTATGAAATTAATACTAGCACAGATGCGTAGTAATTAGAATTTTGAGGAAAATTATAAGAATGTTGCAGTTTACGATTTCTTTTCCAATGGGAATTTACACATCGGAATTGAAAGAGAATTCTCGTATTAAATTCGCAAGGATATACAAGTACGAAAGAAGTTAAAATTTTTTGCCGAACAATTTTACCAATAGAGCGGAGATATTTGATAATTTCAGCAAGTATTTCGACAATAAGAGAATGTGTTCGTCAATTAGAAATCCCAATCTTTTTATTCTATCTAGAAATTTCGTAGGTAAAAGAAACGCTTAAACGCTAAGTCCTGATTCGATATTGCTCGGCGAGGGTTTAATAAGATCCTAAGAATCGACGAATGGAAGTTTAACGCGGAAAGTGTTTGCTCGAGCAGGTATTTTCGGCGAAGGTATTCGGCTCGGCGAGCCTTCCAAAAGGTTCTTACCGTAACACGTATTCGAAGTTGGTTCTTGCAAAATTTTCCCAGACGAAGTGGGTGAAACTAGTTTCGTGCCTGTCTGCTGGATTGTTCCACTGATTCTGTTTTGAACTTTGCCCTGACTTTCTGACGCTCGAAACTCGCCCCGTATAACGTATGTTTTCTCCTCGTATATTAAACGACCTCGCAAAACGGTCCATCAAAAGTCGAACAAGAAATGACTGCCGGGAATTAGACGGAGAATTACAAAAACATCGACACTCTGTCCGATTAAAAACTGACCGAACAATTTTCATTAAAACCTATCGGCAACTGAAACTCAATTACCGGATTGCGGATCTTCATTATTAATCATTATCTTCATCGTTAATAGGAATAGTGTCGTGAACATAATTCCTGAAACGCTTTCATAATTTCCGACGGACAGCTTTTCGATACGGACCGGTCGAAAAAAAATTCGTGTTCGCGGCGGCTCGCGCAGGATTGAAACGGATCGGCGAATTGGCTGGTTGCAATCAGTGGCCACGAGGTTATGTCAGCGGTAATTGACGTCCGATGGAGCGAGACGTCCAGGTGCGCCGAGACATCCGACGAATATCCCCTTCAATCACGACGAGGGCTGAAATTACGAAAGGCAAACTTGATTGCCGAGGGACGAGGGAGGGGAGAGAGAAGGATCCCGCTCCGAGACTAATTGCAGAGTGTACATAATTAATTAGTAGGCCGAGCCGATGGTAAGACGACGCCGGGCGTCGCGGTGGCGTCTTCGATCGAACGGAGATATGGCAGATGGTGATATACCGAGTCGCGTGCTGCAATCTAGACACCAAGACGGTGGTCCGTTTCTAACGAGCGTGTTTGGCCGACTATCGCGCGAAGATATTGATACAACGGCAAACATAATGCGGCCTGGAGTACCGCCAGATACGGGTCAACGGTTATTGCTCGTAATAACGTCGTAAATCTGGCAGATGGACGCGAGACCGACCGAGAGCATCCGCCATCATGTCACACAGACACACTGCAATTCCACATGCCATTCCATCCGTGTACAATTATTATTACTGCCAACTATTTATGCTTGTTTCTTACTCGCCTTTGTGCGTGAGCAAGACGTTCTTCAGGATCGTAATTCCAGCGGCCGATTCAGCAGGATAATGCTGCCATTCAAACAAGTTGCTGAACAATGGAACGGGGTCTCGAGCAAATAAAGTTCTGGTTATGAAACGTCCGGTAAAAGTCCCATAGAAAATTGTCGGAATTAAAAACCCAACGATTGTAGCGTAGGATCAAAGTCGCGTAATGGTATTTTTCAATTTACAATGAAACAGGGTTGGTGATAGAATAGTCTATCGAGTATCAAATTTTCTTATGATCCTATCATTGTATTAACACCATTGTAATCCACGAGTTCTGTTACGGTGTTATAGTTGTGCGAGAAATGTTCAATGATATTTTTTCATTTTTATAAGTAGACTTATGCATTTACAACAAAAATGAATAGATCGCAGAACGTTTGTCACTCTTGTATTATTTCCAGCCCATTAAAATTACATATCAGAGAATAAAGAAATCAATGTGTTTATGCGGCTTCTGTACTTTGCAATTAATGCAGACAATTTTGATTTCACCTGAAAATCTAATTTTCATGCATTTGTAATTATAGATTATTTATTTCTGTGATACAAGTTAAGAAATTGTTTAATTTTTGATGAGATGGGACCAAGTTTGAAGGTAGTGCGCGACGTCCAGGATTCAAGAGCGAAATTCTGTGCATCACAGTTCCGCCTCGGAATCGTTTTCGAGTGGAATGTCGGTACGAGTGACTCCGCGTCATCGAATCTCCAATGAACCAATAATTTCGCTAATGACGCTCGATCAGAAGCTGTTTGTCCTACACCTGCGTCCGATTACAGGCGAATCTAGAATCGCGTGCGCAACGACTGATCGTGCACGCGTTCTCTCCTATTTCCCGGCCGTTAATCAAAGACCTTCCGAATTGCCGAATTTCCGAATTTCCGTATTTCCTTCGGCGGCGCCGCCGCGCCAGCACGAACCTTGGAGAGACGGGCCCCGATTATGCGACTTCCGAGTCGTTTCCTGACGCTCGCCGGAACAAATTTCGTTCGGTTCGACGTTCAATTAAATCGATCGATCCCGTCTACTTACCGAGACGCCTCATGCCCCACTTCAAAACTGCGAAGGCGCGATCCGATCGGACACGGACACCGTCGCTGTTACAACTAGACTGCGGATCTTTATGCAAAATATAAATTTTCTCTATCAATTGCAGGAAATAGAATCTAAACTAAAATTTCTTCTTCTTCTTCTTCATTGATCTTGGCTCGCAGACGGCCGGCTTTTTCCGTAACTATAAAATTGATACAGTAAAGTCGAGATTACTGTCCAACAGCCGTATTTATGGTGGACAGTAATGTTGGCGTTTGCGATCGTATTTTTGTTACTTCAAAGGAAAGTCCGAACATAGAGAAGGACAGAATGAAATTCAGAGAGTCCGAACATAGAGAAGGACAGAATGAAATTCAAAGGAGAAGCCGAACATAGAGAAGGACAGAATGAGTGTCTCTTTCTTTCCCATACGCTGTCCTTGCGACCGAAACTTGAATCGTCGATTTAACCGCTAAATACAATTGGAATTATATCGTGTTTGGTCTTATATTAATCAGAAAAATGCCAGAAATACGATAGTAAAATTTCATAAAAAAGATAATGAAAATTTCGATTGATTCGAGTCGATGTGTGGTGTTTACACCGATATACGTGGAATGAGTAGGCACTGGACTTAGAACCCGGTGTTTACTGAGGACAGTAATCTCGACTACACTGTATTGCTTATCATCTTTTTTCAACATATTTTTTAAGATAATTTTTGTAGAACGATAGTCTCTCTATAGTTGTCAATGTAATCATTCAATTTAGTCACGAAAGATTGTACGATTTTAATACTCTAGGTCCCTCTGAATTTTCTTTCTTCTAAATCCACCGTTAACCATTCGCGGAAAAACCGAGGCGAGAATCGCAGAACTCTTTTGATCGTTGCCGGAGTAACTTCTTCTTGTTCGCTGTCACGATTTCGGAAAGTGTGTTGCGCTGTGTTTAGCGATTGCGTAGATTCTACGCCGTAGAAGTTTGGTGTTTCATGCTTCACGGTTATTAAGACGCATTTCTGAAAAAATTGTATGCACCTATACTTTACAGTAGTATTTTATAATGTAGGATCAGTGTTCGTACGTATAAAATGGATACAAGGTTTTCTTTCATATTTTGCAACTTGTGTGTTGATGGAGAAACAAACTACAACAATATTTATCTTTGGTACAAACAATCTTGCGGTAAGTTCTACTTTAAATGTTCACCGATCCAGAGGTGTAGATTCCCCCCTATTTCGGACGATCATTAAGTATACATTCCGTACAAAACGCACAAAATTCGCGCGTCGTTCCTCTTAAACAAACAAAAAACTGGACTGTGGTATACTGAGTGTCACTAAATTCCTTCAACATCTGGAAATGGAAGATTCGCGAGATCATTTGTAGCAACATTTTCCTTTGCAAAAGTAGCGTTCGCGGCTTTGTTAAGGAGTTATTACCGAAAAACACGGACCAATCAGCGCGTCAACTGTCAATTGGCCGACTGTGCTAACACGCGTCTAGGTAGCGCTCTGATTGGTATGCGTTTATCGTTAATAACTGCTTAACAAAGCCGCGAACGCCATTTCCGCAAAGGAAAATGTTGCTTCAAATGATCTCAAGAACCTCCAATTTTCGGGTGTTGAGGGAATTTTGAGATACCCTGTATATAAAAATGATTCTCCCGGCAAAGTATACGGTGATCAATGAATTCGGTCGATTCAATGAAGAATAAAGTGGAAAAAGTGGCCGGGGATGTGACAATGAGATCGAGAGATGGTCGGTGCGTTATTGCGTGATGGGTAACGATTTAGCCGATGGTGCTTTGTCCGATGAAAAATCAGCATGTTCTTTGGGAAGCGGGTCCCCGTATGGGAAACGATGGCAGAATCGACGCTCGGTCGTTAACGGGATTTATAAGAATCGTGAAAATTTTTCTCATTCGTGGCGGTTTCTTATTCGAGGTTCGAGGTTCGGCCATCGCACACGACTACTCTCAGGAGTCGTATACCGGCGTTATTCGGAGCAACGTCGTTCTTTTCCGCGCCAGTGAAAAATTAAAGGTCCTGGCTTCGTTTTTTTCCACGGAGCATTTATCAAGCCCACGGAACCGGAGAAACTGCGCGCCCTGCAAAACGTAATCTTGAGCAATTCAAAGGTTACCGACGACTTTCCCGACTGGTTTCTGCAGTTTCACCGTTTTCGAGTCGCCGTTACACCTTTCGCCTTTCTCCTCCCTCTCTCTCTCTTTCTCGCTTCTCTCTCTCTCTCTCTCTCTACATTTTACCCACAGATCTTCCGCTTATCATCCCTTTCAGCGGCCAGGTCTAATTTCTAACGTCCGATGTTATTGCACGGCTCGTGCCCTCCCTTTCTACAGCTTGGTCTCGAAAGTTTTCTCTGGTTCTTCTTTGGCTAGATCTTCAACTAGTCACTGATCTTCAGCGTGTCACAGATTTTAGGATCCAAAAGTAAAAATGGTTGTTTACTGTTTTATGGAACGAAACCAATAAAAGAAAGTATAACAGAAAATTTGTCAGAAAATAATGCGACTGGAAAATCTCAATTTTAAACGCTTCGGTTACAAATAGCGATTATAATTTACCAAAAATTTGGTTACTGATATTCAGTATAGATCTTCAGCTAGTCACAGACCTTTAGCGTGTCACAGATTTTAGGATCCAAAAGTAAAAATTGTTGTTTACTGTTTTATGAAACGAATCCAATAATATATTCTTATAATTCTATAAGATATAATATAATAAGATCTAATTCGATTCTTATAATAGTATATCAGAAAATTTGACAGAAAATAATGCTACTGGATATTCTCGATTTTTAAACGTTTCGTTTATAAATAGCGATTATAATTTACTAAAAATTTTGTTACTGATATTCAGTATAGATCTTCAGCTAGTCACTGATTTTAGAATCCAAAAGTAAAGATTGTTGTTTACTGTTTTATGGAACGAAACCAATAATAGAGAATAGGAAAATCTCGTTTTTCAACGTTTCAATTATAAATAGCGATTATAATTTATCAATAATTTTATTACTGATGTTCAGTATGGATAAGAGGGTTCTATTCCGATCGTTCACAATAGTCGCCGGTAATCCGGTTCGATTGCTCATAACAATTATTGTTTGCAGAATTTGTATTTCATTTGTCCATAACAGTGCAAAGTACTGTTTTGTAGTCAACCGAAACCCACCTAAACAGCTTATTTGTAGTGATGTACATGAATTACGAAACCGTGAATATGCTTGTTCGAAATCCACCAAAACTGTATTTCCAACGATAAGTGTTATCCGCGGCCGATATACAATTTCTCTCATCAGTCGTTTGTAGCTATTAATTATACCCAAAAGCATTTTAGTCGAGAAGATAATTAACTTTTTAGTTGGACGAAATATTTTTAAGTAGGTCGTACCTTCCTGACTGAGGTAAAAAAGAATCGATTCGACCCGACAAACAGTTTCCGAGATAACAAATTCATCGATACACCTTGTTTTCGTATAAGAATACTGAAATTGCAGAACTCGGTAGATCAGCATTTCCAGTAAAAAAAACCGTGTAGTTTAACGAGCCGTACATTCCAGATGAAAATAGATAAAAAATCAACTCGATCCGACGGGTATCTTCCAAAATTAAAATTCATAAATCCATACATTCTGCTTTTATACAAACTAGCTAAAAACATTCACAATTCCAACGTGAATAATTGATAAACAAATTGAAAAACAACAAAAATATATATTATTCAACAGGCCACACATTCCAGATCAAAATAAAATGGAATCAAGTGGAACCGACAGGTAGCTTTCAAAAATAAAAATTCATGAACCCACGCATCCTGCTTTTATACAATCTAACTGAAAACATTAAAACTCGACGCGTACGTGTTAAAAGATTATCGATTTCGCATAAAATAGCAGCTCTCTTCGTGTCTTCGAGCCTTCGGGACTTCCGCAGAGCCGAATTAATCGATAGATCAACTATCCTCTCGAAGATAGTGATCCAGAGTAAAACCGTAGCAAATCGCTGAACTCAGTTTCATTTATCGACGCTCGAAGCGTCTGGCGTTCGGCGATGAAACTCCGTTATCAGCTGCGCGGAAATTAATCTACTCGAAACTAAAATCGGTTCGTTTTAATTAAATAACTTTATTCCCGGAGGAAGGCGGCTGCTGCGAGGGAGCTCGCAACAGAAGTTCGCGGGTTCCGTAAACATTGCCAGCCTTCCTTAACATAATTCAACGAGCAGAAGTTATGTAGGACCGAAACCGTTCCGCCTACACCCTAATAATCATTGTTTCGAATTAGTTTCCCGCAACTTTTCCCGGGCATTTTTCACGGGCCGTGAACCCCGAGCATCTGGAAATGAGAAAAGAAGAAACCGTGGCCCTGCCGCGATGTTCTTCCCCTAAAACCCATTCTTCCACGGGACCTGTTTCCTTGATCTGTCCCGCGAACAGGGGGGATCGATTGTTTAAGATTTCGAAAATGATATGTCCAAAAACGAGTATGTACAAGCCATTTCACGAGCCCGGAGCAGAAAAATTGCCAATGAAAGGTGCAATCGGTTCGACCAACTCTGACCGAAAACTTTGATGATCAATAATTCGCGAACCATTTCAACCGAACAATGATGCCTTGAAATCGGCGAAATTTCTCAGGACAAACGACAAGTCCAGATCGCCGGCGTGCCCGAAGAAACTCGATGACTATAATTCTATGCGATCTGACGCGGAATGGTTCCGACAGAGCGAGAGACCCGGAATTTCTCAGCGAAGGGAAAGAAACCGTTATTCAACAAGCTCGATTTCTTTTTGCCGGGGGTGCACTTGGTGCTGGCTATCTCGCTCCTCTCTCTCTCTCTCTCCCTCTCGTTGGGGACGTCCGCTGTAAGACACCGAGTGTATTTGCCGGTATATATTCGGGCAATTTGTCACCGGCGCGGCAGCAGGTGTCGAGCTTCTTCCACCGAGACGTCAGAAGCTCGGCGTTGCTTGTCGGTTGTTGGTTGTCGGTTGTCGGCGAGCAGCCACTCCTGCGTTTCGTCCTGCTATTTCGGTGCTGGGTGTGGTTTCGCTGGGCGCGATTTTTGACGAATTCACTGCGGTTTAATGCAAGTCCGCTGGAAGAGCCAACCACTTCAGGCACATCGTGATCAAGTAGATGCGGTAATATCTAGAAAATAATGTGCTTAAATTGTTTTCAAACATCTGAACGATCAGTATACCGAAGTAAGTTCACGGTAAAGGCTTGATCTCAGAAAACGGGAGCTGTAGGATCTAAGGAAATTGCCTGAGGTCACCCATTGAAAAAGTCAGACGGCCAGTATATCCAGTATCAAGTTTCCAGCAACGTAATCAGTAGACTGCGGATCTTTATGCAAAATAAAAAACGTTCGCATCGATTACTGGACACAGGAGCCAAATCAAAATTGTATTCTTCTTTTAATTATAATTATCCTATTATCCTTTCCTCTGTGTACTGCTATTCTAAAGTTAACCGTGATCGAACCCCATACATTTTTGGAGCAAAAAGAAAGAAAAAATTTGTCTGCATAAGTGTTTGTCAAATTTGATTGATTTTTTAAAGATGAGCGTACAATACCAGATAGCATTCCTAGAAAATTTTTGGAAATTTTACGTTCGTTAACTTTTCCTTTGCGTTTTTGTCAGCATGGGATACATTTGCACCCCGCATACAGAGAGCAGGTTAAGCTGAAACTAACGGATCGATGTCCTTAAATATTTTTAACATGTTCACTGCTTTAAATTGTACGCGCCCATTTTTGTAGTAAATTCATAAAATTCGTAGTTTAATGATTGGTATTAATTCGCATTGAATTCGTCCGCGGGATGAGAGATTGAATCCAGTATAGGCGCAGCTTAATCTCCACTCGGTAACGCGGTTTTCTTCGTGACAGCCGTTGATTATGTTCGCCTGGAGTCCCGAGGGGTTCTCGGGTGGGTCTTCGGGACCAAATCCACGGCTAGAGACTATCGCGTGCAAAAATTTTACGGACGATCGCGTGTCCATCCTGCACGCTCTCTCCTGTCCTGTCCAACTTCCCAGCAGCTCGGCTGTCCGCGAAAACACTAAGTGTAATGACTGTGTGTATGGTACGTGCCAGCCGTACGTTGCACCCGCTGGATGGGATAGATTGATTTCAGCGGAGAGGACACGCCCGGTTCTTGCTCAACGAACCCTTTTTTAACCCTTCATGACCCTTCGTTGTCCGATCCACTTCGGTTTTCTAAGGAATCAGAAATGTTTTCATTGCGGAACCACTTTGTCTAATTCTGGTCTTAGGATATACAAGAGGATAGGATAAAAAAGACGACATCTTTTTAAATATTAGACCATGGGACTTGAACTTTTTTGGAAAGCAAGAGCAATTAGTTTACTACAGGATGTGAAAAGAAATTTTTTCAGAAATTGCAGTTGATTGGAATTGTAGAAAAAATACTAAAAGTTGCATTTTCAACTTTTTTATGTGGGCCTATATTGACAATTTTAAAAAATACGTTTTGTAGATGTGTTTCAATTATATGCACTGTGAAAGTTTCATCGAAATCGGTTGATGCAGGGAAAACGACAGGAATTGAAACATGTAAGATCCTTAGATTTATTGCAGTGAGAGGCCGAAAATCGTGAAAATATGCAGTTTTTACCATCGTTAAACGTTTCTAGCTCATTGCAACGTCGACCGATTTTGACGACATCTTCGCAATACATTTAATTGACACGTATCTACAAAACGTATTTTTTAAATTTTCAATATAGGCTCATATAAAAACGTCGAAAATGCAACTTTTAGTATTTTTTTCTACAATTCCGATCAATTGCAATTTTTGAAAAAATTTCTTTTCGCATCCTATAGTAAACCAATTGCTCAAACTTTCTAAACAAATTCAAATCGTATAGTACAATATTAAAAAAGTTATCGTGTTTTTTAGAGCGGCCCAATATTATTGCGCGCCACCGTATATATAATTTAACATGATTAACTGTAAAATTTACGTGTTTAATCTTAGATAACTATAATAAATACCTAGATAACTCAACTATATTAGTCTGCGGATTTAAAAATGTATAGGTGCAATTTAAAATAGACAATTTTTATTCTGCATAAAAGTCCGCACTCGATTGCCAGAATTAATTGCAGAATTTACGTTTTTAATGTTTGATAACTGAATTATATTAGACTGCTGATGTAAAAATGAATAGGAGCAATTTAAAATAGACAATTTTTATTCTGCATAGAAATTCGTACTCGATTGACACAATTAATTGCAGAATTACGTTTTTAATCTTAGATAACTGAATTATATTAGACTGCAGATTTAATAATAAATAGGTGCAATTTCAAATAAACAATTTTTATTCTGCATAAAAATCCGCGCTCGATTGACACAATTAATTGCAGAATTTACGTTTCAATTCCTAGATTACGGAGCTATATTAGACTGTGGATTTAAAAATGTATAGGTGCAGTTTAAAATACACAATTTTTATTCTGCAAAAAAATCCGCACTCGATTGACAGAATTAATTGCAGAATTTATGTTTTTAATCCTAGATAACTGAACCATATTAGACTGCGGAATAAAAATGTATAGGTGCAATTTAAAAGAGACAATTTTTATTCTGCATAAAAGTCCGCACTCGATTGACAGAATTAATTGCAGAATTTACGTTTTTAATCCTAGATAACTGAACCATATTAGACTGCGGATTTAAAAATGAATAGGTGCATTTCCAAATAGGCAAATTTTATTCAGCATAAGAATCCGCATTCGATTGACATGATTGATCGAACAATTTACGTTTTTAGTTTTTGATAATTGAATTATATTAGACTGCGGATTTAAAAGTGAATAGGTGCAATTTCAAATAGACAATTTCTATTCTGCATAAAATCCCGCACTCTAATTACGAGGTACTGTAGCCTAAACAGCAGATTTCGGAAATAATGGCGGGACGTTCGCTGGACAATGGAAACAATATTTTACCAGCGGCTACTTTTATCTGTAATGGCGGGCGTCGGAAGCCTCGATAGAACGGACCGGAACCAGTTCTATCGCGGCGTCGCGTTGCGTCGTTTTCCGATGCCACCGGAAATTCTGTCCGATTCCGTGCCGGCTGGTTTGCGCCTTGTCGTCATTAATTTAAACGGAAGAACAACAAAGGGAAATAATGCGGAACGATGTAAACTGCTTTCAGCCGGAAAGAATTCTTTCTTCCATGCGATTACTAAAATTTCAACTGCTACCTTTAACAGATCTTTGCGAAAAATACATATTTTTCTACCCGAATTGCAACGAACTGGTGAAATTAATTTTCTTTCTTAATATGATTGATAGGATGGAAACTAACATTCGTACTGTTTTCAATCGCACGTACCAATTTTTATCACGAACGCGGAATCTCCGCCTTTTAATCTTGAGTGTAATTACCGCAGGAATTGTTTAAAAATCCAAAACATAGCGTTGCAGTAATCTGCACGCGTGAGCAATAATTTCAGCAGACATTTGAACGATTCCATCAATGGATGATTGGCATAGACAGCGGGCCGAGTCGGGCAAAGTGACGTTCGACGGCGATTAAAATGTAATAGTCGATTCGATTAGGTACAGGTTCCGTTCCCGTAATTTGGTTAATCAGCATCGAGCCATGATCGTGCTTTAGGTCAGCCTGATAAACTGTAATCAACGAACCTAGGAAATAGAGCAATTCCGAATTGACAGTTACGTTTCACTCGTCGGGGCAGAATCGGATTACATTTCCGCCCTCGACCAGCCTCTCCGCAGGCTAGTATTTCATTTTAATTGTTTCGGTCGAGCATTTCGCAGAATGGAAACTCCGTCCGGATAAATCGGCCTGTTTGTCGTTAACGATATTTTTGTCCGAAACACATCCGCTCCCCGCGATAACATTGCAATTTAAGGCCGGAAAGTTTTTCCATTATTCCTTGTCGGCGAACTCGCGCGCGCGCACGGTTCTGCAACTTGCGAGAGTTTATCGCGGGTTCGCTATAATTAACAATTACGATCACGCTCGGGCAAAGGTTGATTGAAAATCACTTGAAGTTTTCGTGGCGCTTAAACCAGTAGACGGATAAATTAGCATATACTATGGGAAAACTCGGATTGTTGCGCGAGTTCTTGTAAACTGTATGCTCCGAAGATCCAAAGTTATGTCTATTTACCAAGAGGCGAGCGCGCGATGCGGGCCACCGTAACGGTAACGAGATTTTGTAACGACTTTTATTAACCCTGTCGGATCTGAATCTTTCCTGGAACTCTCGTATTTTTCGCTCGATCGCAATATTGGGTTATTAAGTTCAATTTCGCCGCTGGAAAACCGTGTTCGCGGATGCTCCATCGAATCCGAGCTTCCGCCGCGAAAATATGAAATCTACCCAGTTATTTGCTCGATACGGAATTGAACTCCGCGCTGCAGAAACAGGAAATTTATCCACCTATTTATTCGCTAGATTTACAACTGATATAAACTATTTATCTGTGCTGCAAAAACAGGAAATTGATTCACCTATTTATTTGCTCAATCTAGAAGTAAAGTCTCGTAAAACCAGGAAATTTATCCACCTATTTATTCGCTGGATTTACAATTGAAATAAATTATTTATCTGTCTATTTATTTGCTCGATCCGCCATTGAAGTCTGTCCTGCAAACACGAGAAATTTATTCACCTATTTATTCGCTAGATGTACAATTGAAATAAATTATTTATATATCTATTCGTTTGCTCGATACACGATTGAAGTCTGTGCCGCAAAAACGAGAAATTTATTCACCTATTTATTTGTTCGATACAGGATTGCAGTTTCCGTAAAAGCAGAAAATTTATCCACCTATTCATTTCCTACATTTACACTCGAAATAAATTATTTATATAACAATTCATTTACTCGATACAGAACCGAAATCGGTGCTACAGAAACAACAATCCCATCCAGCTGTTTATTCGCTAAATATGCAACAGAAATGACCGTTTCGTTGGAGCAACTATAAAAATGTGTCCCATTGTTCCACTATTTTAGTATTTCAAAGGAATTAGTAATGCAATCACGAAACACGGCGTAACATAGCGAAGCAGATAACAGAAGCGACGGCGAACATACAAAAATTTCAAACTCAAAATAAATAACACACTTCGGGTTTGTAAAATTGTTACGAATCCAACGGAACGTGGGCGTATGGAATGTCACCGTAGGCATTCGGAGAACCACGCAGCCAATTTTGGAAGCCAATAAGCTGTTACACCACGCACGATTGTACCAGCATAACAGCAGAGATCTGACACGATAGATCTAACCGAATTTTTCAGTCGTACAATACTGAACAGAATAATAGTTTCGCTTCTTTTTTTCGGTTGGTTTGTTGTAGCTGGAACTGTAGTCGTTTTCTTTCACAATTTCGTGAAAAATAACGTGAAAAATAAAATTGAAAGAGCTTGGAAGAGCAGTCGCCGTGCAACGTCGTCTACAGTAAACTTGAGCGATAAAAGTGTTAATGGCGTATTTTCATATTCGGAGAGTTCTGCGTGAAAACGATTGTTGCGATTGTGCTTAGTGGCTGGGAAAACGTCAGCTTTGTTTCCGGAAGTCTACAGTAGCGTCTACGAGCGGGAAAATCGTTCGACCGAAAGACTTTGCGAGGAAGCTTGACCCACAGAGAGAGAGCGTTCTGTCGGATTTTTGAGAGAAGAGGAGAGTTGCTCGTTTCGAGTTTCGTTGTCGGAAAAAAACGGAAGCGATGCACCGGCGCGTGACACGTTCGGAGTATTTACTTTCTCCTTCGGTAGCGCGGAAAGAATGTCGCGATATGCCTGATCGAACAAAGACAAATTTGATCGACCGTGTCCCACGCGGAAGAAAGAAAATTCCATTGGAAGCCCGCAGGCGGGTGACTTTGCATAACGCGTGCTTCAATTTTGCGTAGATTTCAACTGAAACGCGATATATTCGTTCAAGAGAAAGAGAGAGAGAGAGAGAGAGAGAGAGAGAGAGAGAGAGAGAGAGAGAGAGAGAGGGAGAGAGAGAGAG
>CM052198.1:5292834-5312078 GCA_028455805.1 Lasioglossum figueresi | reverse complement strand
CGTTTCTTTGGAAAGTATACGGAATATTGGAATCGATGAAAACGTTTCGTTCCAGACTAGTTTATTATTATTAATTGCCAGTCCAGCCCTCTAAGTGTTATTATGCTGTTTCAGTTATTATTTCAACTTATTTTGCTCGCGTTTCTTTGAACAGTATACGGAATATTGGAGTCGATGAAAACGTTTTGTTCCAGGCCATTTTATTATTATTAATTGCCAGTTCAGCCCACTAAGGGTTATTATACTGTTTCATTTATTATTACCACTTATTTTGCTCGCGTTTCTTTGGAAAGTATACGGAATATTGGTATCGATGAAAACGTTTTGTTCCAGGCCAGTTTATTATTATTAATTGCCAGTCCAGCTCTCTAAAGGTTATTATGCGGTTTAAGTTATTATTTCCACCTACTTTGCTCGCGTTTCCTTGGAAAGTATACGGAATATTGGAATCGATGAAAACGTTTTGTTCCGGGCCAGTTTATTATTATTAATTGCCAGTCCAGCTCTCTAAGTGTTATTATGCTGTTTCAGTTATTATTTCCACCTATTTTGCTCGCGTTTCTTTGGACAGTATACGGAATATTGGAGTCGATGAAAACGTTTTGTTCCAGGCCATTTTATTATTATTAATTGCCAGTTCAGCCCACTAAGGGTTATTATACTGTTTCATTTATTATTACCACTTATTTTGCTCGCGTTTCTTTGGAAAGTATACGGAATATTGGTATCGATGAAAACGTTTCGTTCCAGTCCCGTTTATTATTATTATTTGCTAGTTCAGCCCTCTAACGGTTGTTATGCTGTTTCATTTATTATTTCCACTTATTTTGCTCGCGTTTCTTTGAAAAGTATACGAAATATTGGAATCGATGGAAACGGCGGCTAACTGAACGGACCAGCTTTGATGTAGAATGACAAGAAACGATGCGAAAGGCATTGGAGATTCCCAGCGCAGCAGTGGCCAGTAGGTACAAGAGACGCAGTGCCGGCCACAGATCAAACAACAATGAGTGGATAAATAGAGTAGCCGGAGCGTGGCTCCGACGCGACGCGTTCGATAACGTCAGAATCGACTGTCACAGGGCGGAATTGATGACGGAGGAGCTGGTCGCTCCGGATTCCGGATGCTCGAATATAGATAACCCGATAACGCGAGCCGCGAGTTCCAACCGAGGAAAGCTGAAGAATTCGCGGGTGCTTCGAGTCGAGTGGCTCGATCCTCGCTCGGCTATGAATTATGGACCAAACACGCCTCGGAAAACGTATCCACGGGCTATGCAAAATGTTTGCGCCCATTTCTCCTGGTTGTCTGCGCTCTGCGCGACACAGCCGCGAGACACTACATAAAATCATGCGAATCCCTGCTGCGAAAACGAAATCGCCCTTATTCAACACCATTATATAAACATTCTTTTATATGTATTGTATATTTGAACGAACTACCGTTCACAAACAATCAAGGAAGCAAGAAGCGTACAATTGCGTGAGTAATTGGAATTGAGTTTTCTCTCTTGTAATTAAAATGAAAATATCTCCCGAACTCATCGTTTTTCCTTCAAAATAGGTCAAGCATTTTTTGGATGAGCTGGACCGATCGATGCATTCAAAAATATATGGTTCTATTTGAAAAAATTAATTATTTCCTGTACGCTTCAAGCTACGAAAAAGCTATTCAAGACAAATTATGTGCCATTCAACATTTGTTCGAAACAGTTTCCGGTAACATAAATAATTTCAGAGATAATTGTGCTGTCTATTTCAGAAGTGTCTATCATATTCCCAAAGTGTGCGCACGCTCCGGCAAATGAAATACTTGCCGGTGCATGCGCGAAATTTACAGTAAACTTTTGACGCGCATGGAAAGGTAATTCGCTAATGGCGGAATTGGTATCGATTCGGAGCCTTTGAGCCTGTCGCGTTACGCTAACGAGACGCTTCGAGATCGCTGGAGAAAATTACGATTTATAGCCTGTGTTGCGTAAAACATTTTCAGCGAGCTGGCCGGCTAATCGGTTTTAAATCAGGCCTGTCAAAAAGTTTCCCAGCCAGAAATGAAACGCGGAAGATTGTCGTTACCGATGTTATCGCGAACGCCCGGGACACGCCACGCCACGGTTTATGGGCCGCGATAAATTCAGTCGCCGAGGGATTTTTTGAAAAATGCACCAACTTTTTCCGAGGCACTTGATATTTTTCCACCGGCGGCACAGAAAATATTTACGTATTGTCCGGGGCGACGAATTTATTGGATTGATTCCGAAAGGCGGGACGCATTGTGCGCGCCACGCTCGAACGACAGGCTACCGCTACCCGCGAGAGCGCACGAGCGCTTGTTCCTGGATAACAGGCTCGGACGTTGAAAGCGACTCACGACACGGCCATTACCATCGCAGTTTTCAACCTTCTGTCAACCGAGAACGCTTTTAATTAACCCGGATTCCGGTCTAACGAGGGCGAAATTGCAAGCAACTACAATTTCAACGATCTACGGAAAGACTGCAGTAAACGGCAATTCTAGGGGTCACGGTGGAATCGTAATAGGTTACATTTCCGAAGACTCGCAATGGCAGTCGACGTGTTAAATATGTCTGACATTTATACAGGATACAGTTTATGAAAAATATTTGACTTTATATTTGCATTTTTTTTATCTGCAATCATCCTAATCTAGGGGCTGAGAAATAGGCTTCATAGTTGGGGTGGAAATCCCATTTTTGCTAACATCTTGGGAACTAGAGGGTCCAGGACAACGATTTCTCGTTGAAATTTATGTGTTTTCGATCAAGGATTGTGTAGTCGTACAAACAATTTCAGATAGAACAATTTTTTTAATATGTTCCTTATTAATTGTTTACCGATTTTTATGTAACTTTATGTACGTAGTCTAGGATACCGGTTTTTGGAATTTCTTCGGTTTTGTCATTTAACAATAATTATTACACGTATGATATGAATTTTTTAAATATGTGAAAAAACACAAAAATAGGGTTTTTACCCTCAACTTTGAGGGATATTTTCATCCCCTAACAGCAGCTAAGAAAAAGTATGTGTAAAGTGTGTTTTGACAAACTATATTCTGTATAAAATCGCACACGTTATAACGAAAACTGTGTTAGATCGAAATAGATTGAATCTTCTAGGAGAAAGTAGACTCACTTGCGAAAGAAGCGACCAAAGGAAGTCTTTCGCCAAAATTCAAGCAAGATTGTCCACTAACACCCTGATCAAAGAGCAAGACCTAGTTAAAGGTGCCAACTACGTTAGATTTTATCGCAAGGATAAAGGTAAGCAATGGTATACTGAACTTGGATTCTCCAGAGATTGTTTGGTTTTTGTTAATAGATGTCGTGCCAATCACTATAATTTAAATGGTTCATTGGCAAGGGTTAACTTTATAGCTAACAGTGCTTGCCAAAGCGGAGCATTGCAGACTATGAAAATGAACGTAATACATTAGAAACGAATCTTCTCAAAGGCAAGTACTGTTCCCTCTTTGCGTTGGTTCCTTCTTGTGTAAACCTGATATAGAAGATCTGAAAATAATTTATAATTTTCTCAATCAATGTTCCGTAAAAATTTAGAAACAATGTAACACCGATTTAATGCAAACCAAATGTAATAATACTGTATTCGCGAAGAAGAGGGAAAACTAGATAGATGGGGAGAGGAAAGAAAAAGGTATTTCTGGCGATGCGGTTTAGGGACGGAAGAGGTGGCAAGATTGAGAGAAGAAGGGGAAGAAACAATAGAGGAGAGAGCGATATGTAGGGATAGGGAGGTTCAAGAGCAGGAAAGGATAGAGAAGGTATGGAAATCAAGAAGCGTTCCCAGGTTCAAGGAAATAAGAACGGTGGGGAGACCGAGATACCTGACAGGAAAAAAGAGGAAGAAAAGGGGATAGCGTGACGATAGTGGCAAGACCGAGGTGCGGCAACGAAGAAAGGGCAAACAAATTCTGGGAAAAAGAAGGGAAGAAAGTATGCAGGATGTGCAGAGGAGAGGAGGAGACGCTGGAACATCTCGTAGGGAGATGCAGGGAGATGGAAGAAATAGAAGGAAAAATAGAAGAAATCTTGGATGAAAAGGGGAAAGGAGCAAAATGGGGCAGGAAGCTAAAAGAAAAAAGAGAAAGGGTAGAGAAAAAGGGAAGGGAGGAGTGGGAGAATTAAATTAAGATAAACAGTATGGAATAGCGAAGGACACGGAGGGTAAGAAGGGAAAAGGATAAAATGTAGAGGGGGTTAAATTAAATTAAGAAAATGTAAAGGTTTAAAGAATGGAGAAAGGAAGGAAGGAGAGAGAAATGTAACGCCGAAAGGCATATATTTATGAATAAAGATTATATATATAATACTGTATTCGCTGTATAAACCACTTGGTTTAAAGCGATAATAACAAATAATAAATTGAAGCTTCACCCTTTTACAGGAATATATACCTATACCAATCACTTTTCGGGTTTGATAGGTTTAGCGTGAAAGTAATACGTGTCCGTCGATGAACTGTGGGAATCGAATCGAGTGGCGTCGGGTGTAGGAATTCATAAATCCTCGGGGAACAGATTGCGTAGCGAACGAATTCGTGATTGTTTATGATGAGCCATTTATTCGGCTAAACCGTTTATCCTGATGGAGGGCCTCGGATCGATTGGCCAACTATAAATTACGATCACGCAAATTCCCTTGTAAACCGGAAGCATTGTGCAGGCGCTGTGCTGCGCCGAGTTGCGTCGCGTTGCACCGGTGCGATGCGGTGTTCCATCGCGTCGATGCGAGAGTTGAACGACGCGGCGCGACGGTGGCAAAGTTGAAGCCTCGTTAAGTGTTCGATTCCGATGGACCGATGATACCGGCGCGGCTTAATAAGCTTAACGTTGTTATGCAAATGTTACGCTACACGAGTTCCCAAACAATTTACTATATTACGTAACACGCGAACGACTCCCGTAGCAACGCACTTACCGTTTACGCCGCTTCGGATCGTAATAAGGTTAACATACTTCCCGTTCCTGTGCTCGTAACCCGTTCTCTTCCAGCGCTGTATGCGCGAGCGTAAGCGCGAGGACGCGCGCGCGCGTGCGGGCGGACAAACAGCAAGTTCCGACTGTTCGCCAACGCTAACTAACACACTTTCGGATTCGTCGGTAAACTTGGGACCGTTCAGCCCGTTTTCTCCCGAGTTTTCCCGGCCGCGCGCGCGTTTGTGTTCCCGTCAACTGGCAACGTTTGCAGTTAGTCGGCAACGTCTAAATACACCTGCCGAATTTCAAATATTTAGCGAAAACAAATGGTTTAACCCTCTCCCACGCTTCTCCCGGCGTTGATTCATTCGTTCTCTGCTTTCACACATTTGGAAATTCTATTTCTTCGATACGCGAGACCGACTCGATGCTAAAACCGAGTACAGATTTTGAATGGAGTCAACCCTCTTATAACTCGATTAATTCGCACCGGGTTACATGGAGATCGCTTTACGAGAAATTAATGAAATTTTTGCTCGGCGTCGTGTACTGTATATAAAAATATGTAAAACGTCCGCACTTATAAATGTAATAGAATTTGTTAATTTCCGTTGTCATTTGCAAGACTGCGGATTTTATGCATTTATGACAAAAATGGGTGGATGCAATTTTAAGCAACAAATTTTAAGGACAGATTTAAACATTTTAAGACTATCAATTATGTTAGTCACAGTTTGTGAACGTCGTTAAAGCATGAACGAAATTTGGATTCAGGTTTTATATGTTGCAGTTGATGTGAAAAATGTTTATTTTGCACAAAGATCCGTTGTCTAGTAATTACATTGAAGGATTGTCCTGGAATCATTCGTACAACTATTTTTGATAGACGTAAATACCGTAAAAGTTGTTCTAGGTACATCGAAAGCGACCCTATAGTAGAATAGTCAATGGGTACCTCGTGCCGCAGTTAATCATCCGATGTTCAGGTCAAACAGCTGACGTCCCCGGTGTCAAGTAGGATAGCGAGTGACCACAGATTTTTCTCATGAATTATTTCGAAACTAAACTACATCTCAGCGTCGTAATCACCGTAGTCAATGGATTATTGGACATCCGAGAGTATTTAAGGTTAATTTACTTTGATCGTCCCTTAAGGATAGTATCTCGAAGGTCTTTAAGAATACAAAAGATCTCCGTGAAGAGGTGATCATCCCTTCAATATCGAATCCTTTCAACGTTTTATAGGGCTGTTGAAGGGCCATTAAATCCTCTAAGGGTTATGAAAATGCAAACGACCTACGATATCCTCGCAAAGGTTTTAAAAATGCAAAGGTCCACCCTCCCATGGATTAGAGCACTTCATAGAATTTTAATCTACTAAGTGCTCTTTCGCAAGATTGCAAAGGGCTATAACCTCGTAGACCATTGTTGCGGAAGGGCACAATTCCAAGCTTTTCATCGTGTAGTCGCAAAGGGCCACGAGTCTACAATTGACTGTAGAATGCAAAGTTCTGCGATTCCAAAGCTCTCCTAGGACACGGCAACAAGAAATTTTAATCTTCTAAGTGCTCTTTCGCAAGATTGCTAAGGGCTATAACCTCGTAGATCATTGTTGGAGAAGGCCAATAATTCCCAGGTTTCCATCGTCTAGTCTCAAAGGGCCATGAGTCTACAATTCACTGTGGAATTACGAAGGTCTGCGATTCCAAAGCTCTCCTAGACCACAGCAACAAGAAATTTTAATCTACTAAGTGATCTTTCGCAAGATTGCAAAGGGCTATAATAACCTCGTAGAACATTGTTGGGGAAGGACAACAATTCCAAGCTTTTCATCGTGTAGTCGCAAAGGGCTACAAGTCTACAATTCACTGTGGAATTGCAAAGGGCTGCGATTTCAAAGATTTCCTAGTCCACAGTAATAAGAAATTTTAATCTTCTAAGTGCTCTTTCGCAAGATTGCAAAGGGCTATAACCTCGTAGAACATTGTTGCGGAAGGGCACAATTCCAAGGTTTTCAAAATGTAGTCGCAAAGGGTTACGAGTCTACAATTCACTGTAGCATTGCAAGATTCTGCGATTCCAAAGCTTTCCTAGGCCACAGTTACAAGAAATTTCTAAGAAAATTGACGGATCTTCGATCTTCTAAGGATTCTCTCTCATAAGATCACGTAGTGTCTTTTAAAGGTGTAGGCAATGACAGGAGTCACAATTCCAAGGATTTCAATGGGAATAGAGAGACCCACGATTCCAAGGACGTGTTGGCAGTCGGAGAAACGGCGATTCCATGAGAAGGCCATTAAGAAGGACCCGTATTTGCACAATCGTGCACAGAATACGAAAACGATCTGGGAAAGTATGCCGGCGATTATGTTTCATAACTTCGACATTAAAAAAAAACGTTTCGCGATGGTATCGCTCGTTCGACCCGTCGAATAATTAAACAGATTTTAATTGAGCGTTTCGTTCGCCTCATTAAATAAATAATGGCGCCGCGTGCGAGGTGCGAAACTCGTTATGCTGCACCGAACTGAAAAAAACCGATTCGGCTTTAATTCGATAAACGACGCCGGCTCAAACGCAAAGTCCCGTGACTGAATTATATATAATATTTAGAGATCCATCGGGTGAAAGTAACTCTACACAGTGCCCCCCGGAGTTTGAATTGCGGGAGAGGAGGCGGAGAGAAATCGCAAAGTCGCAAGTTTCGTTTCGAACAAGCCGCGCGTCTCTGTGCGACTCGCGAAGCGGACAGAAGAAAACTGCGGCTGCCTTCCGGCCGCTTTTCTACAGGTTTCCGATTTTCTTAACTTCTCCTTAATTTCCTCGCGGGCTGGCTGACGGGAACAGTCCCGCCCAACCCGAGAGTGGTATCGTTTCAAACTTAATCCTCGGAGTTTCCGCGAGCGATCGACCGACCAGAAGTTACCCACGGCCGTTCCCGAGTCGTAAACACGCAGAAGAAACGGAGACATAAATTTGATCAAAAACTAAGACCCGCATAACCTGTTTCATTCCTTAACCCTTATGTCGGTGCTTAAAAGGTCCTACGACCGCTCTCGATGGAACATTGTAGTCGTTACACTTTATGGTCTCGGCGCATAATTTTGTAGCTCGATTGTAAATCAATTTGTAATTGTACGAGGCAGTGAAAAATTCGCTTTAGGGTTTAATGCGGGATTTAATTGTAGAAAATAAAGATTATCAACATTGATCGTCTCAACCTTATCACTGTAGAAATTAATTACTCGGAAGAGGTTCGGGCGTATTTATACGATAAAATCCAGTGGAACGATGCAATTTTGCCGGGAAGTAAAATCGAAATTGAACCGCGCTACGACAGAGATCGCGAGGACGCAAGTATGCGGGGGATTGTGCCGAGCAGAGTAAGAGAGTTCTATGGTACAGATACTTAAATGACGGGAACGCGAACGGCAGGAAAGTAGTAGTTCCCGACGACAATTCATTTTGAACGAAAGCTGTAGTAAGTTCTCGCGCCCTGCGGAGCACGAAGAACGGAGAACGGAGGCGAGAAGCTTGGCGGAAGCTTGGCGACAGATGGCGTTCACCAAGAATGCTGGGATTTCCACGAGCCGTGATATAATCGGTCGTCTCGACGAGGTCAGGCCACAAATACAAAGCAGCTGCGTTTACACGCTTAAATTACAACCAGACGCGACCCGACTAGACGCGACGAGATAATGCGGACCGCGCATTGTGCTTCGAATTGTCGATCAGCCCGCAGGAAACTAAAAATTAAATCAGTTTCTTCATCTTCTCGAGAACAAAGGAAATCATTTTCCGTCATCTTTCAATTAAAGTTGAAGGACGCTCAAAGCCACGTCCACCCTTTGTTTCGATTTACGTGAAATCAAAATTGTCGACGTCGATCACAAGAAACAGGAGTTAAATGAAAGGGCATATTCGTTGCGAGGTCTTTAAAATGTTGTATTCGATCGATTCATTTTTTATCTTTGTTTAAACTTATCGGCACACAATCTCTTTATTGTCAAAGAAATAATTAATCGAACGGATTATTCATCCTTCCAGCGTATTCATCTTTTTAGAGTTGCGTCGATTTAACATCGAGGGCAGATTAAGTTGGGAAAGTGGAGGATGGATGAGGATTGAAACAATGGCTTATTAGCAGCTAATTTCGACGATAAATGAGCCCGGAAGGGAAGTTATATCACACTTCTGCTCGGCACTGTTCTATTACCAGCCTGAAATCAAGTAACAGTCGAAACGATTGATTAAAGCTGCACGAGGTGCACCGAAGAAGATTTTTCAGGCTCGGATAAATCGCGCAAGATGAATGGGATCAAGAGCGTTGAAAATAGTTGAATCGAGTGTATCGAAGCAGGGAACAGATAAAGGACAAATAAAGCTGATCGTACCAAGAAACTGGCGGCTTCTTCATTTCTGCTCGTGTTGTATACCAACGATAAGATTCTCTCTAGCATTAGTAATCACTCGTGTAATCTAAGCGTTTCAGTTCGTCTCTCTATCTTCAGTTCGGCATCCTATCTTCTATTACTCATCCTTGAACTTCATCCCTATGATTCATCCCTTACTGACCATTGGACCTAAGACAACCCCTACCTTACAGAACCAAACCTATATCTTCTGCTGATTTCTTCTTCTCGAGAGCATTCTTTTCTCAGTCTTATTTCGCTTTGAAATTGTACTTAAGAAGTTGTACTTAATAAATGTACACATATTAAGTATCCGGAATACAACACTCGTTCTTGACAGTCTTGGTGCAGGAGGTCCAGCAGTCTCGGCGTGTAAGAAATAAATTACTTCGATGTTATCAAATCTTTTAGCCATTCAAAAACGTAAAAGATCGATTACCCAAATCGGCCATCGTAACTTGAAGAAACAAAATATTAAAAACTAGTACCAGCTGACTATGAATCGAAGATAGATCCAGCCTAGACCGAGGTCCGACTTTGCCCTGCAGCTAAATCTACAAGTGCTTTGGACTTCAACAACGCGTTTTACAAAAGAACGTTCCTCCAACCAGAGGGAGAGAAAGATTAAAGAAGAACAGGAGAGGTGGAGAAGAATAGATCAGGAAAAAGTGTCGGCTCGGAGGCGTCCGAGCAAATTGAAAGAAAGGGAAAGCGGGTTGAACGAGTTTCAGGGAGAAACAATCGAAGGACGGCGGGCGTACGCTGCAGGAGAGAGCGAGGGCGAAGCGCAGAAAGAAAACCTCGAATGAGCGAAGTGGTGTAAAGGGGATAAGGGTTGGCGCAACCTTTGCTAGGTTGTTAGACAATTTGCTTTCGGTCGCTTTCGGCCAATAGAGCGTCCACGTTTGTCCGTAAGTCGAGACGAGAGACGAGCTAGCTTCGCGACCAACTGAAACGAGAGAAAAGCAAGCGAACTCGTGTTTGGTCGTGCGAACCTTCCCAGATAGAAAGAGGATCTCATCTGCCAGCGAGCGAGAGAGAGAGAGAGAGAGAGAGAGAGAGAGAGAGGCTCGAAAGAACCGGACAAGAGAAAAAGAGAGAGAGAGGCTGTCTCTCCTGGTGGCTCCGAACCACCGGACAATTCGCTTCGTTTAACTGGACTGACTGCTGGACGATGGCCAAGCGGTATCACACAGACGTTTGCTGCTCTTTTGAACGTCAGTTATGAGTCTTTCAAATTGCATCAAAGCTGTACAATAGCCTCTCTCCCTATATCTTCCTTCCTCTTCTCCTCTCTTCCTCTTCTCTCTCTCTCTCTCTCTCCCTCCTTTCAGTTTCTTTCTCTATCGAACTTTTCCCATTTGATTTCTACTACCTAAGAAACGAAGCGCCACGGGTTGGGAAAAGCTTTCCTCGACTACTTCTCTTCGCCGCTTGTCTTCCTTCCGTTTCATCTTCTTCCTTCCCAGCCTCTTACACTGCTCTTCGATATCGATACTTTTTTTCCGGCACTCGAGTTGGTGGCCACCGGAGAAGGATCAGCTATGATTCCGATCTACTGTTCGCCGGATTCCGCGTCACCCTTCTACGATTTCGGAATGAAAACGATAGACCTGGGCAAACTCCAGGCCTTTGTTCGCCACGGGCGAAGGGAAGCGTGCAGATAATTGTGCCAGAACGAAATCCGCGAACAGACGTTTCTATACAGGAAGACGTTCCGCTTCCCGGCCGTCGAGCGTCGCGTTCCCGAGGTCGGAAACTTCCCGGAAAGAAATCTGGAACTTCCCCTGTCCGACGACACTTCGTTCCGCTTCGCTGTTTCGAAAGAGTCAGTGGAGTAGCGGCTCAACTTTATCCACCGGCACATCTTTCCCATTTGTTTGCAAAGTCTACTTCGTACCACATCGGTAACTCTAATTTCAAACAGTGGAAAGATTAAAAACGTTTCAGAATAAATAAATTTCCATTTCCTAGGACCTGCAATCGATGCAAATGATTTTATTTTGCAGAAAAGACACGTACGGGTTGGCCGAAACGTCGAACAAAGGGATTTGGCCGATTCTGTTACGCCACCGGCGTCTTTCCTTGGATAATTATTGCTCGTTACATGGCCGGTCGTTTTTCTTGTTCTCGTTGCACGTTCTGGAATAAAAGGGGGTGGGTTTCCTCGATTTCCCAACTCTCCGGCCAGCAGGAAGTAGTTAGAGCGCTGCGTGATGGCGTATCGGAGCTTCCTGCGCGGAAGTAATTTTCGAAGCCCTCTCTTCGATTAGTTCGAGCCGAGCAGAGCCGAACCGGGCCGAGCCGATCGACCAAATTTACTTTCGTCCGTAAAATTTATAGCGCGCGTTACGCTGTGATAACCTATCTTATACGGTATACTCGTTCTTTGCGGCGAGATGGCGGGTGAGATAATTTCGCTTCGTCTGAGTTACAAACAAATACGACATTTCGGACATTGAACGCACAAAAAGTTGCTTATAAACTGGTTATTTCGATGGTAAGATTGGGCAATTTAACGGCAGTTCGTTCAATCTCTGGTACACCATTAGTAGACAGTGGATTTTATGATATTTATGACAAAAATGAATAGATGCAAAATATCAGAAAAATTTAGAAATACTTTTTCACTCCAGTCTGTTGCAATTCGGATAGAAAAATGTTATTTCGCATAATCAGGTGTAATTCGGTAAATTGGAAAATCGAATACAAATAATTGAACACTGTACAATCGCTACAGCTGCTGAAAAGTTAGTATTGCACCGGTAAAGTTACCACGAATGATCGGCGCGAGTAGGTGGTCTTATCGACAGGCCCCGGACTGGATTGACGAGCATATTTCCGGCATCCGGGCGTTTTAGTGGCAAGGTTTAAAAATTTGATAAGCATTTTAAGGAAGCCGTGCTCCAATTTCGCAACAGATTTGGACCGTCAAAGGAGTTCCGGTTGCACGAGCTTCGTAAAAGAACCATAGCCCGTGGAAAATTTAATGCCACGCGGGCGGAGATGCCTGCTCCTCTCGTCTACACGTACTAGAACACTATAGGTACACCGCCCTTTTTGCTCCCGGTATCGGTCCACTTGAAAATTCGTGTACCATTACACCGATCCCGTTTCAGAGCTGCCGATATTTCAGGGCCACTCGGTGCTCGCCGCGCGTTTCTGACAGCTCCATAAAGTCTTGGAACGCCAAGTATTTTTTCATTCTTCCCGGTTTCACGGTTTATTCGATTCGCTGAAGCTTCAGCTGGACCATCAAACTCAACCCTAAATTGCACAGTGCGGATCATTGGGTACAAACTAGTTTAACTTCTCGTGAACTTTGTTCAACCTGTGACGGTATTATGAGGTCACTCGTCACTAGACTGTAGATTTGTATGCAACGATTTTCGTACATTAACGATTTGGATGGAAATCTCGTGACCTCGTGGTGCATGGTTCAATCTTCAATCGGTTGACGTTAAAGACTCAAGGTTTAATTGTTTGAGGTTTAGGGCTCAGGTTCAATTCTATGAGGTTCAAGAGTTAAGGTGCAATTGTTTGAAGTTTAGGGCTCACATTCAATTCTATGAGGTTTAAGACTTAAGGTTCAATGCTACGAAGTTTAAGACTTAAGGTTCACTTCTACTAGGATTAAGGCTCAAGGATCAATTGGTTGAGGTTTGGGGGCTCAGGTTGAATTCTAAGAAGTTTAAGACTTAAGGTTCAATTCTATGAGGTTTAAGACTCAGGGTTCAATTGGTTGAGATTTAGGGCTGAGGTTCAATTCTACGAAGTTTAAGACTTAAGGTTCAATTCTATGAGGTTTAACACTCAGGGTTCAATTGGTTGAGGTTAAGGGCTCAGGTTCAATTCTACGAGGTTCAAGACTGAAGGTTCAATTCTACTAGGATTAAGGCTCAAGGATCAATTGTTTGAGGTTAAGGGCTAAAGTTCAATTATACGATATTTAAGACTTAAGATCCAATTCTATAAGTGTTAACGCTCAAGATTGAATTCTTTGAGGTCCAATATTTATGGATCAAGGCATAACGTACGCCTGCTCCAGGTTCCAATGTTCGGGAAACTAATCGGAAGAGGCAGACGATCGTTAAGAATAATCCAGGTACACGTTCTGAATAAGAAGTAAATATCGGGCCGCGAGGGCGTTGGTTCGGGCAGCTCGGTGTTGCTCTAGGATTTCTTATTTTCTCGTTACGGGTTGGCAACGTGCCGCATAAAAATGAAAATGAAAATGAAAATGAAAGATGAGAGTCGCGCGGCAAGGAGGAAGAGAGAGAGGATAAGAAAGGAGATAGAAGTCGAAAGAGGAATGACGGTATCCGGGGGAGCAGACAGGAAAGCAGCTCGTTTTCTTTGCGAATGGATTAGGTCACTATTGTCCAGGTGCTCGAAGATAATTCTATGCATACCGTGTCGTGATCCGGCAGTCGCAGACGCAGAATAAATCCCCGGCCACTCTAAATGCTAATGAGCCTCGGCTGAGCGATAGTTTTGCATGATTTTCGGAGTAAACCGATGAAACGAACGGTAACCGCGGCTCGTTAGGGCACACTTTGCTTCACGGTTCCTTGCTCTTTTCAACGATCCGGCTATAATACTCTGGATACAGGATAATAAACAACTCTTCGGCTCACTTTGATCGTATATTCGCTCGTTCTTTCAATTTTACTCGCATGCGCTGGACATCCAAGTTCGTTCAAATTCACTCGCTTCAATACGATTTTATCTATCCTTTTACATATCTTACGTTTTCCAGATCTTCCAATTTTCATTTTGATTTATTTTCACGTTATCCTCGTCAGGGACGAACTTTCTACAAAGAAACTGCACGATTTTAATGTCTTGATTCTAATTAATCAGACGTGAGAATAATTGCGAAAGCGTTGAGAAAAGGTAACATGTGAATGTGAATCGAGATGGGAAGCAAACCAGCCAAATAAATTTAACAGCTTCCGGTGAGCAAATTGTAGCACTCGAATACGAACGAAAGTGTGGACTGATATGCCGGTAACGTTGAAGATGTTGACGATCGAAATTGCAAATCCTGTGCGTGTCGAAGTGCAAAAGGCGATCGCGGATCTGCAGTCGCTGGGAAAGTGATTGGCAACAGTGCGGCGGGAAAAAGATTGATTGTACGATAAGAAGGTAAAAAGAGGAGGAGGAGGAGGAGGAGGAGGAGGCTGATCGAGCAGCCGAGAAGCAGGGAAATTATTGGATGACTAGGGAGATGAGATTGCTTCTTATGGATTCGGGAACGTCTGCGACTCTGCAGCCATAGAGCGATTCTATCCGATGCGACCTGTGCGAGGCGCTAAACTGCGAGCAGGTAACTCAGCACCTGGGAAATTTTACGGCTCGTCCCCTAACCGCCGGGTTAAACTCTCGGATAGTCGAGTCACGGACACGGGCACGTCGTGTCCCTTTCTTAGATAAGAGCGCTAACAGGCTGCCGAGTTGTGATCCTCGATCGTTGCAAGTTGCTGGCCCACCTAAGCCAACGGTAGTTAGTCTCGCGAAGACTGGCTGTTAATTCCCCGTCAGCCGCCAACGCCTTGCAACGCTTCTGAACGCTTCGCGCCGCGCCGCGCCCTGTCGCCGACAAAACTTTCTACCTGCTCTTTCCGACGACGGCCCACCACCTGCTAATGCGCTTAATTGTTGTCGCATCATGTTCGCAAACTATCTCAAACCGAACGTCACTCGGCATCTTTGACGAATCGCTCGGACCAGCTGCGAGCTGTCGAAGAGGCTCGATAAAAATTTATGTCTGTATAAAAAAAGCAAGATAGAAAACACTAATTTTATTACGGTGTATGCTGTTCTTGAAGCCATACAATTTTAGCAATTGCGTGCTTGAATTAATTTTGATTTCGTATGAATTTCGATTGTATTCGATAAGCTACTCCTGATTTTCAATTTAAATTCATTGCAGCTTCTTCTTATAATCGAAATTTAATTCGATCTCATTTATATTCGATTTCAAATTGCAATTTCATCGTGTTTCATATTATAAAGTAGAAGTCTGCGTGAAAGGAGACTCGAAAAACGTTGAATGAATCGCGTATAAATTAATTTTTATTCGGTTAAACACAAATAAACTAAAGTAATAAATTCGTGGAAAAGTGACTATCGATCGATCGGACAGCCACGGATCGATTCGTCCGGCAGAAATGCGATCCTTTGTATCTGCTAATGCGTAAAAATGGCGGAAATATTGTTTGCTTGTAACACGAGAGTCGGCCAGCGATCGAATGCCTCGCAAGACGCCGTCAAATGGACTTCCGATAGGTCGACGTCGTGCAAGTTCCAAATCGAAGTGTACATTCGAGTCGGGCGCAGTTCTCTGCTAGAAATTAACGCGTCGAACACCGTGGCACAATTTAGCCAAATGGTTCGGGTAAACCACGCTAAATTGTTCCTCCTCCATTCTACACGGTTTCTTTGTATTTAATTTGGGCTTTGCAATTAAATTCTTTGGAACAAGAAGTACTCGAATAAAATGTAACCATCATTATTACCTTTATCATAACCTTTACAGCCTTTAATTTAATTTAACCTTAACCTTTATTCATCGTTTTATGGAAAACAATTAATCCAATTTAAACATTAAATGAAATTGAAATAAAAGTATTTGCTTCCGCGAATATTTCGCTCGTAATCTAATTTTCAGTCAATTTAATTCGTTATCACTATGTTATCGCCAGACTGTGGATCATTATGCATTTATGAAGAAATTGGTTGGCCGAAATATAAAACAGTAAAGGATTTAAAAAATTAAAAAATGTTGTGGTGCTGCTTTTAATGCAACAAAGTCGTTAAGGGATAAAATCAATTTTTATGTTATTCCTGCTTCTCGTAATCGGTGCAGAACATTTTTATTTTGCATAAACATCCGTAGTCTAGTTATCGCTGTGTCAAATTTTCTACGGCCCTGACACCGCAACATCGCATGCTCCTCCGCAAAAAAGAAATCGTCGATTCAGTATTTCCATTCCCCCACCGATTCCCTTAACAATAAACGCCGCGGAACGTCGCGATCATTAAAACCGGTATTATTGCATTCGCGTTATTAACATTGTTGCTTCGAATATTTGCCGGGCGATGATACACATTTAACACAAAAGTGCAAACACTGTCGCCGCGCAGAGGGGGCTCTGTTTGTTTACCTTTGACGAATTCTCCGGGCGAAGTTGGTATGAATTAATAGTTGGTTGACAAATTTGAAAGCGTTACGTTCGAACAATACCGGAGAACAGCTGCGCGAAATAAAGGGACGAGAGCAGCGGGGCCGAAGCATCGGCGTGAATTATAGGCCGAATAATTTCGCCGGGTTTTTAGGGAACCGAGTAATTTGGTGACGTCGAGCGTTAAACTCCGTAATGGCGCCATTCGATGGAATATTTCATAAATGCCGTGAAGCGGCCCGAAAGAGTACACATTTCTCGCGGTTATCGATCATTGTCGCATTCAGAGATTACCTGGCCTCGATTTTCATTCGTGGACCGTTGCCTGAATCCTTCTCTACCGCAGCAGCCTACAAAGTCGCAAGATACCGTAAGAATTCTGTCGATAATCACAAAAGCAGCATACGTTGTATATATACCATTCTTAAATATTTTCATTTCTACGCTAGACCGTATCAAGAAATATTTTTCCATGAAAGAGCAATATTTTTCGTGACATTTATAATTTTCCAAATGTGTAGCTACAATTTATTTACGGTTTAAAAATGCTGCCATATTATTTTCATCCTATCGAACATACAATTCATTGCGCTTCAGAAGGAAAAGATTTATTTTGCTTGAAGATCAGCAATGTATTTTGTTTTATTACTGTACAATTTTATGAGCATTCCGGAGTAACGTTTAAATAACTTACGCATTTTTAAAACGCACAGTGTACATGGCAGTTGAGATTAATTAGGATAACTTAATCTAGAAATTAATTTTCATTGTGATTTGTTAGGATTTAACAGATTACTTTGATTTCGGCTGTGCTCTATGAGGATGTCTGGTTTTGAAACTTACTTTTGCTGTTATTCATTAGAATGACTGGAGTAGAAACGATTTTTTTCTGAGATTTATTGGGGTAATTGTTTCATGGATTAATTTTAACCGTGGGTTGTTAGGGTTCAACAAATCGATTTTATGTTTCCTGTGGTTTGTTTGCATGATTGAATTTAGAGATTCGGGTTAGCCACTAATGTAGGTAGATAGAAATGTGTTTCCTTTTTAAATAATTTCGATCAGCCGCAGAAATTCGATAAAATGAAAATAATTTATACTTGACAAAAAGCAGAGTTGAAAAGTTAAGCTTATGCTAAAAATATCAACTTCGGAGCAGTCAACATTAACGTTTAAATTAATTTATACATCCGGATAAATAATTCCGTCTTCCATTTTCGATACGCGTGATACTGACAGAATTGTAATCTATTTGCTATTTCTAGTTTCACCTGTTCATTTTTGTTATAAATTTCGAGAACACAATGGCGTCGTTTTTTCGATTCGCACAAAAAAGGAGGAATCAATTTTTCGAACCCATTACACGAAAATCCCCTAAAGCTTAGTAGCCGCAGGTAGCTGAAATATCGAGCGATAAAAAACAAGAACGATCGTAACGTGGTATCAGAAGAGCCACCGAGCTGGGTCGAAGCGGTTGTTCGTCTTAAATAAAAAGAGGAACGAGGGAGGAAAGTTTCGGTAACGATATCTGTAAGACACGTGCGGATGCGACGTAACGTAGCTTCGCGAAGTCCTCTCCCGACCACGTTTTATCGTTTTCAATAGGAACGGTGTTGCACCACGGAACAACCTGGCCGTTCGGTAGACACTTATCGACTGTCCCGGTAGAATCGGATGGTCCTGATATCGTTGCCACTATCGCAGCCACTTTGAGGAAGATCGCGGAAGCCGCAAGCTCGGTGTCACGCGGTATTACACAAGGTAATGCTCGATCCACATTGTCGGTCGTCGCCATTGTTATTGTTCGGCCGCGTTTTCCTGGCGTAACACGCCGCGCGCACCACCAGACATGCGCCGCCATCGTGATTTTAGTAACGCGTTCCCCCCGTAAAGTTTATTGCCGCGTTATCCGGGGCTCTACGAGCTCTTTTCTCGGTCGCGGCTTTGACTTTTGTCCAAAGACACGCCGTTTAAACCGTTCTACCAAACGCGATCGTTCTACTTACAAAGCTGAACTCGACGCGACTCGCATTCGAAACTCGCCGAGAAGTACGCGAAAAAAGTCCGTCGTTTGGAAATCTTCGAATCACGGTCGAAATGGAGTCCTGAAAAAATCGCGGTAAAAGTTTATTTCTACTCCAGTCGTCCGAATAGATTAAAGGAGAAATGTGCAAGCCTGTTATGTTAATAAATCGTACGATAAACATTACACCAATCTGTTAGTTCCTAATACATCACAGCGAAAATTCATTTCTAAAGCTGTCGGTTTAAGGACTGCGTCTTATAGACAGACGACCGCTAGACCACGTATATGTACGCGAGGATTGCAAGGGTCCGGGATTCCTGATTTCTCAATAATGCAAAGACGGGGTTTCTTAGTAGTCAAAATCGTTAGATGAAAGATCAATCTAAGGGGCTATTTGCTTCAAAAGTCCTACTTTTACGTTTACGACGCGTCTCGTTCTCATTATTCGGCAGCATGTCGCGGAGCCGCGAGGTTCAATGGACAGGCGACGATGCTGCCGCCTATCGTGGCTGTCGATATGCTGCCGAATAATGAGAATTACGCGTCGTAAACGTGAAAGTAGAACTTTTGAGGCAAATAGCACCCCTAGCTTGAACTTTCATCTAGCGATTCTGACTACTAAGAGTCTGTGCATTACTGAGAAATCAGGAGTGGAATCC
>CM052198.1:5240884-5292734 GCA_028455805.1 Lasioglossum figueresi | reverse complement strand
GCTCTAACCCTTCTCTTTAAATTTTCGTTCTCATCCCTTCTTCCTTCTGATCTGTTACTCCTCTCTGCTCTCTGTCTCTTTTCTCTGCTCTTAATCTTCTAATCTTTGTTTCTAAATTTTTATTCGCATCCTTCTTTTTCACCCTTCTCTCTAAATTTTCGTTCTCATTCCGTTCTCTCGCACTGCTCTCTCTCTCATCCTCCCCTCCATCCATCTCTCTCTCTGGCGTGGTCGTCCCTCCCTCTCTCCCCGACTGACGCCGTTCGACTCTCTCCCTCCCACTCTCTGTAATTCCATCCCCCTCCGTTCCACCCTCTGGCACTCTCTCTGTCTCAGTCTCGGCGAGTCCAGTCTCCTCCGAGGTTCTCCAGCGGCGGTGCATCGGAGCGGCGTGCATGCGTGGAGTGTGCGTGTGTACCGTATGAAGAACGAGTGCCACGAGTGCAACGAGATGGGAACCGGAACCAGCCGGCCGGTATCGCGAGTTGGATGTACTCGTCGATGAGTTTCGTCGGGCTCTCCGGATGCACCCGCATCCGCGGATGCGGCCGTGTCACGTGGAACGCTCGACGCGCTCTTGCGATACGTCTCGATACCGCGTGGTCATCCTACGCTACTGCAATGTCGTCGCATTCTAGCGACTGAACTCGAACGATGAGGTGACCGAATGTTTGTGACTCGGGCCGAGAACGTTTGCTTCCCGTTTTCTGGATTTCCCTGGTGCTGCGTCGCGACGTTTCTGCGAAGAGGAGGTCCTGGGAACAGCGGCTGGAGCACTCGGACTGCCGGTATGACGCGCGAAACGATAGGTTTAGGTTCGAATTTTGCTATCGGCTCACTCGATTGATCCTACAGGTGATTTCAGACGTTCGAACTTCTGAGCACTGCTGTTTCGAAGCTTGTTTCATTCAATTTTGAAGAGTGTTCGTTATAGTGCATGTTGTACACTTAGGACAAGAAATGTCATCAATCGGAAATGATCCAAAAATGAAATCGGAAATTAACCAACGTACAACATTTTTATTTTGTATAAAGATTCGCAGTGATAAATGCACTTGTCACAATGTCTGGTTTAATTTGTTTCTCTTCAATTTCTAACCTGACATTTATCTACATCAAGCTGTTCACAGACTCTTTCAAACGAGTATGGATCAATTAAATTAAATAACTCGTGGAGATGGTGTCATAATAAAATTAGTCTCTGCATTTGATGGATTTTTGAGAAAAATCTCATATCTTTCCAGTTCCTCTATAATTTAATTCCCATCGCAGCTGATTCCAGGCTTTGTTCTACCTTTCGTGTGTGTAATTTGTGTTACAATTTGTTGCCCGATGTTCGTCGATGGTAAATTGCCTGCAATTTCACACTGAAATTGATATAATTACTATGAAGGTCTTCACTGTGCTCAAAGCATTCAACGCGACTATAGAGAGATTTATCATTTCGAAATTGTTCAAATTGTAAAGACTATTTTATAGAAAACGATTAAACAAGTGTCTTCGTTCAAGCATCAAACTGGGATAGAATCTGAATAAATTCTGATCGCTTACGTTTTCTTCCACAATGCGGCAACATTATCTGAATAGGCAACCACCGCGACTGTCAGTGAATCTCGACTCGGATCCTGCGAAGAAAAGAGCATAATCGAAGTTGGGTCCCTCGAGATGAGATCGGCCGTGCCCCGAGTCGTTAAAAAGTTGCAAGGGTGGATGAACTCGTTAAAAAAAAAAGCGTAGCGCGCATGCACAGTTAACCCGGTTGCCGAACAAACGTTTGTTCCAATTTTTTCGAGTTATATTTTTATCGCCAGCCCGTCGACACGAGTATCGGAACAAAAGGGCAAAGTGGACCGCTCGACAATTTTTCGAAAATGTTTGTTTAACCCTCTTCTATTTCTGTTCTATTCGATTTCTGTTTCTGAATATTGTAGCATGTTTGAGTTGCCCTCGGAATGTGTTGCAGTTCGGCGTGCACGCTGATTCGTGTATTCGTTTCGCGAGGAGCTAGTTGTTGTTTGTTGAAATAGGGAATTTCAAGTTTTGCGTGGAGATTCGGAGGAACGGATCATGACACCGTTCTGGGGTTAATTGGTGATTGAGATAGATAAGCTGCTGCGATTGTTTGTTTAAATTATGTACCGAGTTCCCGCGTTTGTGCTAGCGATAAACATGTTCCATGCTTTGCGTTATCCCGATACGGTTGCGGAAAATTTGTTTTTAAGGTGGAAGAGTAGTCACGTGACGAAACTAGAAAGGAACTAGAATCTAACTAGATTTTGGATCGAAAATGGGTTTGCGGGAATCGATTTTTTGTCCTTATTTGAGCAAACTTTGGGCTGGGTGAGGGCTCGTTCTAAAGAGGAAGGTTAAATGCACCGTGATGAACTCATGATTTAACGAGATTGTGTTTGTATCTAATAATATGAGTGTCCAAAGCAGGGAAATAATCGAGAAAAAATCGTCTCTAAAAGACTTTTCTCGTTAAATCATGAGTTGTGCGCGGTGCATTTAACCTTCCTTTATCAAAGGAACCGTTGTGCAGCTCAAAATATGCTCGTATAAGGATAAAAACACTTCACATAGCAGAGATTTTACCTTACGTTCTTGAAGACAGAGGTCCTATCTGATGCAGAGCAAGTCTAGAGCCAATTTTAGTTCAACTAGTTAGACGAGATGGCGCCTAGTCAGGACTGTCAACGTGGAATCATAGCAACAAAAATATAATCTCGGATCCATTAATAGCAATAAGGATATTAAAAAAAAAAAGAAAAAAACGTGGAGTCATAGCAAAACTGAAGCGTCAGGCTGATACATATGTAGGTTTATCAGTGTTGCCACAAGAAAAAACTTTTTTTCTGCACAGAGGTAGGTAACACTGATAAATACTTGAAAATTTACACGGGTATCCTTCCCCCTTAAACTATAATATTGAAGAACAATTGTGCTAATTCCCTACTAACTTCACGTCACATGCTAAACAATCTTAAACAGCGTTCACTATGTTTCGCAACAACCGAGCTCCAGTTAATTACGGTAGCCTGCTGGTGAACTTTTTAAATGTTTCTTGACTAATTCTTCCTCAAACTTCTCGCGATTCTTCGCGAATATTTCGCCTTAATTTACGACGTTCTTCCGCAAACTTCTCGCGATCCCTTGCGTAAATGTAGTCTTAATTTACGATGTACTTCTTTATTCTTTTTACATGATTCATGCGTCCAATTTTCGAATGTATAACGGCATAGTCTGACTAGCAAGAGAAGTTATACTAACGAAAGTGATTACAAGATTGTTTTACGTACTTACGGTAAGAACTGTGCGAGACAGCGGATATCTATGCAAAGTGAGAATTTTGTGCGTCAATCGCGGCAGACAGGAGCCAAGTAAAAAGTTCTTTCTTCTTTTTACTAATTTTATTCATTCGAATATAATACGTCGGTATCACAAAATTCTATCTCAATTTGTACCTATGCATACTTGTTCTAGGTGCTTTTATCCGACTCGTGAACGAGTACGAATCAAACAAAATACTTTCGCTTATAAAATTAAAAAAGGAAGGAACACAGCGCACCGTCGATTAGACTTCACTTTGTTTAATAAAATCAATAGCAGTTCCAATGCAGTTCCAATCGACGATGTATCTCTATCGCAAGAACGCGTATTCTATGCGCAGTTTTAATTTGCACCGCATCCGCAACCAATCCAATTCATCTCGCCGTGGACCGGATAAAACTCCTGTTGGAATACTTTATTTTCGAATCGAGATTAAATTCGTTCGCTATCTTCGATCCTCTTAACGCCTCTCGACCCTTGAATAAACCTTTGAAGCGTAATTGTTCTTGTACAGAACATGTCGAGTTTAACGTAAAAATGGTGTAAAACAGTTAATCAGTGTTGACAAGAAATTAAGTGAAAATTCTGTAATGTTACCTTGGTCTTGTGCCAAGCTACACGAAAATTGTATTGCAATTATTTTATTTAAGATGTGCTCTGTTGAACCAAACAGACAAATACTAACAAGTTTTCTTTCTCAGAAATCCAAATAAATTAACTCGTTGATTGCTACACAATCAAACTAATTTAGTTATTGTAATAAAAATGATTAAGCGTGACAAAATTGGTTAGGTACAATTTAACCTCTGAACTGCGGAATTTAGTTTTAAAAATCCCCGCCTGAGTGCGGAATTAAAATCAAGCAATGACAAGTGTACACGTCGAACGCGGAGCAAATGGTCCTATTATAAATTTTACGAAAAACGAGGAAGGATTACAATTTATTTGATAAAAAATTAACAATTCATTCTTGAAAAGACTATTGTTATTGCACCGCAATAGAGTTCTGGATTGACGTGTACACGCGTCGAACGCAGTTAACTGGTTAAAACAGTGGACAGGTCCAACGAATTCAAGGTCGACATATTAAAACGATTAATGAGAGAAATAAAAGTTTAGTTAGATCGTGTACCTCGTAATCGTTGCAGAAATATTTGATTTACCTTTTCATTTTGATTACTTTTCTTCAGCCCATTCAGGAATGATAATTCAGTTTAAGCAACGATATTACGAAAAGAAACTCATTGTTTGAGACGAGGAACCGTGAACCTGTTAAAACCGTTTCTAAATAATTGATCCTGTAGAAATTCCGTGAACATAAATCACGTTGATCTGGTTTACTGTGGTAACATTGAATGATTGTCAGCGGTCGCCTTTCCATTGATCTGTACCACTGCTCGCAGCGAGTAGCATTATCCACAGCTGCAGCGCGTTTCTCGTGACATCGGCTGTCCCGGGGACGTCTTGATCGCTACGTCTCTGCGGCATCGACAAAGCTCGAAGAAAGCTGGGTGAACGCTTCGACGTTCCGGCCTCTGATAGCGGGACGCGTTTACCCCGAAACGGTGAGCGTTTTTCGGCGGGAGACGAGTTTAGGCGAGAACAGACGAGACGGGCGACACGGGAATGCACGGTGCAGTGCACGGTACAATGCACGGTGCCATGCCGCGTGCAATTCCGTCGGCTGCGTGGAAATTCGAGCAATATTGAGAGAAATGCACCGGAAAGCACGGGAACACGTGGCCCCGACGCGGACGCAATAGAGGAGCTTTTATTGGTGACAGTGAGTCAACAACGGTGCTCGACACGAGCCGCTCCCTCGACAACGGTACGTTTCTCGTTCCTCGTTCCTCGTTTCTCGTTCCTCGTTTCCCGTTTCCCGTTTCTCGTTTCTCGTTTCTCGCGACGCGATGGAAACGCGCGGAATAGAAAGGAGCGTGTCTAGTGTGCCTAGTATACCTAGAGTGCTCGGTATGCCTAGTGCCTAGTGCCTAGTGCCTATATCCTAGTGACTGCCACCCTCTACTCACTATGGCTATAGTTCGTTGATCCCTAACCATGACAAAGCACCTCAAACTCGCATCCTTCCCCACGATATTTCGTTGTTTATTTATCCGGAGATATTCACTGGAATTGTAGATAATTTCCCTCTGATCCGCCGTTGTTCAATTCTTTTTCCTTCAAAAAGAATTCTACAAAAGTACCAATGATTATTATGTAGTCGCAAATGAAAGAAAAAGAATTAACGAAATTAATAAGAGAATCGATAAAACAAAAGAATTAAAGAAAGCAGGTCCATAGTCGAACCCTAACGCGATGTGCCCATCGATTTGATTTTTTAATCTTTTCTCTGAAATGTTCAAGGTTTGTCAGTGCCTGATAGACACGCAGAATAAATGAAACGTAACAATTTTAAGGTTAGCTTTGTTCTTCGCGGAAAGAAACGTCCAGAAGATCGGTTTTTATTTCTTTTAACTGCGGCACACCGAACTGTAAAATCTGAAAAACTTTACGAACAATAATTATCATTTGGTACTGTAAAAATATTATGTATTTCTTCTAATAATTTAATTACTGTTTAAAATTTGCATTTCTAGTAAGCAGTAAACACAGAATTATGTATATTTCTTATAATAATTTACCAGAATGAATCACATTAAACACAGCAAGTAAATACGATTACGGTTCACAGACTGTGCCGAATACGTTTCGGTAAAGCCTTCAAAGAGGACTAAAAATTTCGGTGGATTTGATAGAAGCCCGCGCTCAGGTCTGCATATTTACGGTAAACAAATAAACCCGGCGAGCAAATAATTACAATTACCACAAGGAGACTCTCAGGGGAGTGTGGCGCGTCGTTTTGCACGGTCGTGCAAACGAAATATTGTCGAAAGCCAGCCTCGGAGCAGTTATTTTAGAATTTGCCGGGGCGTGATCCTCCGGGCGAGTTTGCACAACCGTTCAGCCATTAAACTCGTTCGAAATTAATTGAAAATAAACGAGTATAAATCGAAACTAATAACGAACGTTTGCATAAGATGCATCGCGTCGATTACATCAATATGTTGAATAATAATATTTGTAAAACAATTTGCGAGGACGGGGATTCGCGACGCGACGCGACGCGACAACCAGCGAGAGGAGTGGGAGGGTGGAGAGGAGCGCCGATTGCACGGCGCGTTTATAATTTCGATTATCTGCCGGCGAATGGGGAATTTATTAGCGATCGGCCATCGCTTGCCGGGCAACAATCAGCCTGTTGTCCGTGTGCATCGCGGATTTCGCTGAAGCTCGCCGGCCAACCAAATTGAAATCAAACGATGCGTATAGCTTTGTCAAAAAGTCGCGATTTTATACGTTCGCGAAAGCTGTTTAGCTTCATCTCCACGCTGATCCGCAATATAACGATTATCGGGAATAATTAGACTACGGATTTTATCCGTTCGCAATCAAAATAACTGGATCGAATGCATGACAGTGAAAATATTTAACCTATCAGCTGTGGCAGCTTGATTTTTAACCCGGCATTTCAAACAACTTTTAAGTGTATTATTATTCATCACACCAGACTACGTGAAATACTGAAAAGATTCAAACAATTGAATTTTTCAAGATGATTAAGAGAAGAGAGAAATTCTATCGTCTACCGATTACTAGACCGAGGATCTTTATACAAAATAAAAATGGTTGGCATCAATTGCAAATAACCATATAGAACTTTCTTTTCTTTTTTAACAATATTAATTAGTTGAAGACAATGTACTGACGGTGTTAAATTCTTAAAATCAGCCTCTTCGTAAAGGTTTCAACACTACAAATAATCTATTCTCCAAGAAATCAATTTTCGAGTCCGCTCTCAAGCTCTCCAGCAGTTCCGAGATTAGCCATTGATATGCGCTATGCTCCCCCGCTGTTGTGCTGCATCTAACGAATGCGCATGCATAGTCTATCGCTATCAATATGCATAAGGTGTCGTCGAAGTTAAAGAAGCTGGAAATCGTTCCGAGCTACTTCAACTTCGACTCGATCCAAGGCTACTCGTTACGAGATAAGGACTCTGAAGCCGATTAATTATGCACTGGTGTAATTAACATGATTACAGCGTAACATCGAAGATACTAGTTTATATATAGCGCGATCGATAACTTAATCTGAGCAATTGCTGGAATTTGTTCGACAAGGTTTAAGAAATAATTGCTGACAAACGTGGATTTATCGTGGGCTGTTTATGCTTGTTACGGGGTTATCTATGGTTCGGTGGTATCGATTATAGCTTGTTTCCACTGTGAGCGATACTCGTTCATGGTTGTTTGCGGATCCATTAACACGTTGACAAATCTGTAACTATTCACATTAAATTTACTCGAAGCAATTCATCGAATAAAACAGCACTGTTTACATACGGTACACGCGATCAAACCACTGAAATAAATGCAATACACAGCTATTAATTTGTTTCCACTACAACAAATTTACAGGACGGCAAACAAATATCGAAACACGCATAGTTGTATAAAATTAAATTCTTATCTCCAGAATGATTAACTATCAGCAAAACAAAAAGAGAATACTAAACTTCCGAAACATTCAATGTAGCTGATACGTGTTGCCTTATGGAAATAACGCGATTGAATTTATTTAGATTTGATACAATCTCTATTACAATTCGTGATGCGTAAGAATGAATCTTTTAAATTCCAATAATTATAATTACACTACGGATTTTATGCATTTGTGGCAAAAATTACTTTGTTAGCGAATCTAAAAATCGATGTACAGTGGGTGTAGAAAGTATTCGTACACCTTTTACAATAGAATAACTTTTTTATAATTATAACAAACGATCTGATTTTTTATAATCAATTAGAAGCATCGGTTTGCGAAATGACATGCAAAAGAAGATTTTCCAAAAATTATAATTTACAAGGTTACACGCAAAAATAAAAAAGGCATTTTTTAAAACTTTAATATCTCTTATTGAGAGATATTCCTATTTTGGAATATCTCTTTTGCATATCATTTCGTAAACCAATGCTTCTAATTGATTATAAAACATCAGGTCGTTTGGTACACTTACAAAAAAGTTATTCTATTTTAAAAGGTGTACGAATACTTTGTACACCCATTGTATGTAGATCTTGTGTTCCGCAACTGCTGCAATTTTCTATAAATATACGCGGTCGAAGTAGAATATAAAATCATTGGAAACGATTGTATAAAATCATGTGACCGGTTGTCATCGTTAAGAAAATTTCAGGATCGTCTCGAACAGTTTAAGAATGCGAGACGTTCGTCGGGGAGGTCGTTACAAATGCAAAGCGACGCATTTAGATATTTCCGGTGCGCGAAGTGGCTTGCGAACGACGCAGTTAGCGCCATCGTGTAACACGAAACAGCGCAGCGTGGAGATACGAGATTACCCTTGACGCGCGTGTGCCTGTCAAGATCGATTCAGTGTGGGAAGCAGAACTTCTGTTTGTTGTCCGCAGAAAAGACGCATCGCTTTGCACTCGGGCTGGCACGACCTGCGAAACTGGTGAACGCGAAATGAACCGGAAACGATGGACCGTGAAGCCGCTGCGAATAGATTTACAGTGCGGTGCCAACGGGGCCGGATGCTGCACGACGGCCAGGATCATCGGTATCTTCTTCCTCGCGATACTGATGCACGGTATGTCCATTCACTATTCTGTTAACCGTAGAAACTAGACCGAAGTGTCGTTTACATAGCGTACAGATGCTATTCTTCGATCCCTTGCTGTTCAAACATGGAAGTGGATAGAGAGTAAGCAAAACATCGGCGAGATAATTCGATGGTATCCCGTTTGTTTCTCATTCTATTTTTACGAAGCTTCCAGCGGCATGTTCGCGATATTTTTCTGATTAAAATGATACCCAACACGACGCATTTCGGATCGTATTTAATCGTTTAATCCACGATACCGTAGAACCTCGATTATCCGAACCTGCGGTACCTCGATGCAGTCTGCACCATTTTAGAAGCACTCGGATAATCTGATAGAAAAATGTGTCTAACAGAAGTTGATCGGTCTTCGATGGACCACGCATTGTACTTTTTGGAATTTGGAAAAAATTTCTTTCCAATGAAAAGCCAAGGACTCTTTTTAGTAGCATTATGTTTTGAAGGCGATTCCATGACGAATTTGAATGAAGAAATTGATATTAAATTGCGTGTTACATTAAAGTAAACATATCACCGACTTTCTCTTTTCCAACATTTCTTTCCAACCGGATTTCGCAATCGGTTCCCAAATCGTCTGCAAAATTTCGAAGCTGCCCGAACACGCGACCCTCTTCCGGGATAAGCGTCGATAACATGATTCATAGGTTTCGGTTTGTAACACGGCTAGTAACTCGGTGTAACAAACGAGTGCACTAGGATCTGTCAGCAAGGCGACGAGAGAAATCGAGATCGTGCGGGGAGGAGGGGAGGGGGATTGGAAACACTATTCGCAAAAATCAGTGAATCGTTTAATCCGCCGGTCGAGTACATATGAGCGCGCGGTTCAATTACTTTTTTGTCATCGATTCCTGGAGGCGCAGAGGCTTGTTTATCGGGGCTGTTGGCGCGTGCGATTTATTCCAACGGTGAAAACCGGTCCCCCGTTAATTAGAATCCCTGTTCCGTGCGGTCAACTATCGCCGCGCAACTATTGACAAGCTACTCTCATTACAGTAAGTCTCCATTATCGCGTTAATTCTTGCAAAAGTAATTGTCTGGATGTATCGATTCGTTAATTGGAATTCTCGGCAGGCCGGCACACGATGGATTTCTCTGTCCGTTTGACGGAAATATGGCTAATCGAGTTACCATCGCGCGTTAATGAATAGATTTCGTTAATGGACGAGGCCTGCCGACATTCGCGGAAACCAATTTGTTCCGAGACTCGATACTATGCATCGAGCATGTGTGCACTAATTGCCAAAAAGTATCTGGACAGAAAAGGTGTACAGCAATTTATATCGCTGCCATTTATAATGCTGTTAAATATTAACGCTAAACCTACCATCGTCAAATGACCGGTTTTATATACAGGGTGTCTAAAAATTCCTTCTACATCCGGGAATGGGAGGTTCCTGAGATCGTTTTATTAACGAAAAACACGGATCAAACAGAGCGCGACCTAAACGCGTGTTGACACAATCGGTCAACCACGATTGGTCCGTGTTTTTCGTTAGAAACTCCTAAATAGAGCCGCGCACGCCATTTTTGGGAAGGAAATTTTGAGACATTCTGTATAATACAATCACTGAATTTATAGAAATTCATTTATGGAAACTAACGGAATCGATTTTGGCAAAATCAGAGACAATCTCAATAAATTTGGCGTTGCCATTTTTCTAAGGCAACATTTACCAGATACTTTTAATACTTGGCAAGTTTCGTGTTAACGACTACTTCTATTTTTGCGTAAAATAAAAATTGTTTACGGCAATTGTCAGCAGTTGGATCCAGGTAAACAATCCGCGATCGAACACGGACTCTGATTGGTCCCCGCTTTTCGTTAATAACTTCAACATTTTCGCAAAGAAGGAAGTTTCTTCAAATGGCTTCAGGAATCACTTCTGTCAAGGAAGTACAACATTTCTGGGACACCGCGTATATTTTTTGACAACACATTCTTTCGTCGATGAAGAGAATTTTCCTCGAGTGTTAGTCCTCTATCGTCGCTGTAAAAACGTTTTTATTCCGTGAACCGTTTCGGCGCGCAATACAGAAAACTTTCGAGTGGAATGAACGCGTTTGGTTATCTTTTTTCAGCAGATCCGATATAAAACTGAACGCGGTGTCTCGATCTCATTGTCGGAATCGGGCCGAATCGAATATTCGCGGGGCATAAATATCCGCGGACGGACGAACCCGCGTTTTTTACGACGCGGAGAAAATACGCATAGATCAAGACGACAAATAACACCGAGCCCCAGAACATCCGAGCCAGCCGATATATCAATGCGCAATTTACGATGTTGTTACGTCACCGGGACGGTGTGCGGCTTTTTTTCCGCGGACAGAACAAACAGAGAAAATCGGAAATTTATAACCGGATCAGCAGGCCGAGAGTCGATCGCGGATAATGCTCGAGCTTTACGCATTCGGAAATAAGAAATAAGAAGCTTGCGAGTCCGTCGACCGCGGTTCGCTTGTCGTTTGTTCTGTCATTGATTCCTGAACTCGGAAATTCCACGACATCGTCCTCTTTGTTAACACGCTCGCTGCCAGCATTTGCTTCACTGCTTATCCACCTTGTTCAATTGTTTTATGAAATGCAACGTACCTACTTCACGAAATATACAAACAGATGAACGGAAGAGTCGGATTGATTTTACACACTTCTTTAAACTCATGATGCAAAGTATTCAGAGGCTCCATGACTGAAACTTGTAAAATATTTTCATAAATGCTGGTAGCGAACGTATTCAGTTATAAATGTGTTTTGATTATCGATCGTAAGATTGTTAATAACAAGATGTATTGACGATCTCGGCGCAAAGGTTCGGCGCTAGTTTGATTAAACTTTAAACGTTTCGATCCTAATATGGTCCTTTTCAAGAAGGAAGAAAAAACTGCGTCTGTAAATTTTAAATAGAGTATAGTATTCAGTTATAGTTGTATCAATTATCAGGGTGACGATTTAAATACTTTTATAGCTATACCAGCTGTACCCGGCTACGCGTTGCCGTGGCTCAGTCTGGTTAAATGGGAAAGAAAGAAAAGTGAAAGCGCAGCATTGCGAAACATTAAAAAAGGAAGAAACAAAGAGAAAAAAAGAAAATACTAACGAAATATTTTGAACGAACGAACATTTACATTTTTCTTTATATAGATTATTCTAATTAGGTATATAAAAACACGCACGTATTCGAGTGCAACGTTGTGTAAAAATTTCAAAGCAATCGGTGAAGAACTTTCGGAGATTGAAGATTTTGAACGAACGAACATTTACATTTTTATTTATATAGATAAATAATTGGCAATGCTTAGAATCGTTCACAGCACTAATTAATAAGTTTTAAAAATCTACTTTTGACGATATCTCGAGTAGACACACTAATCTTTCCGATATCCTCAATGAAACAGCTATTCGGTTAGTTTAATTGCCACAAATTGAGTACCTAAATGACAATTTGGATGTTCCAGGTCAAAATAGTAGACTCCGAGCACAGTATACGGTTAATTGGTCCAGCTAATAATTTCGGCGTGCGATACGCAATTTCTGTGGGGAGACGAAGAGACTGAAAAGTAAAATCGGGCCCTGGTTTCGCGTCCCAGCGAACTCGACGCAGCTCCTTCGCGAGTATTCCGCCGTGACAACGATCTGGACGGCGAGCAATCGCAGTCAGCACTTTGCGAGGTTAAGGTAATTGGCTGGGCTGAAAGAGAAACGCGGATATATAGAGGTTTTTTCGTGGGAGGAAGAAGATCCCTCTCGTCGCGTCTCGTCTGGTCTCGTCTGGTCTCGTCTCTGCTCGCCTAGTTTCGCGAACAGTAGCTCTTTGGAAGGTTCGCTGATGCTATTTCGTCTAATTAAATCGGAGCCCCTTTGAGGGTCTTAAGCATGGCGTTTCCAGTCCTTAACGTTTCTTCGAGTACAAGCGTTCAACGCGCCCGCCATTTTTCGTACCCTCGGCAGCCTCCTTTCTCGACGAACGCGGAATGTGTCGCGAGACCATTACACTTTGCTCGCATCCATAACTCATTATTTACCGACGATTAATACACCGGTGAAGGCTTCGCACGACCATACTTGCTCCTCGCTTTTGTTCTTGCACAACACAGCCAAACAAAAAGATCGTGGATCAAGTTTCAAACAATCGCTGCAAAGAGGAAGCTCCAATCTTCAAATCTGTAATGGATTCGTCCAGAAAAATATTCTTTCAATATTTTTTGTATAACGGCATTGAGACGAAAATCGCGTGAAAGGCGAATAAATGGAACCCTGCGGATAATGCGGATCGAACTGTAGTGGCCAGTGATAAAAACGTCCTGGGACAAGTAATCCGGAAGATACGAAAAAGTAACGTTCCGTAGATCATCCACGAGCGTTGCTCTCGAGGATCGATCCCTAAATGCACATTTGACCGGGCTCACGGATCGTCAATTCGAGCAGGAAGAGATTCGGAGAGCTATCGGATGACTGGCGAAACGCAATCAACCGGAAATTTATAGATAACCTCGAGTGTTACAATCGAGCAACCGGAGAGAATCAGGACGAGAAGAGAGAACGGAGAAACTACGGAGTCGCTCTCTTTCTCGTTTCGATGGAACGAACTATCGAGCAGAAAAATAAGCGCGGAGAAGCTTGGCGAGCTCGTCTTTCCATTATCGCGGGTAAAGCTGTCCCCTTTCGCGGCTGAAATCGTATCGAGTCGACAGACACACACGTATACACACACACAGAGAGAGAGAGAGAGAGAGAGAGAGAGAGAGAGAGAGAGAGAGAGAGAGAGAGAGAGAGAGAGAGAGAAAGAGAGAGGGAGTGCTCTTTCATCGAGCTAAAGTCCCGGAAGTGCTCGAACCGTTTAGAGTTTACCGACGTCGCCGTTCTATTTCAATCGTGCGATCTAATTATTTCACAGGTGGAAAGGAGCGCGAGGGACCTTCTTGGATGATTGATCTCGCCTCGGCGAGTATTCTCTTCGCGACTCTACGGGGAAATGTCCCGCAAGTGGGTCATTTGCCTGCTGGGAGTCGCAACTAACCCGGTATATTCAATTACCGCGGGCCTCCAATTAATTAGTCGCCTTAAAGGATAATCTGTCTTCGTCCGCATCGAACGTTGGATTTTAAACTTATGTATTTTCAATCTGGCATGTAAATACTTAACGCTGTCGGCATCAACCGCTTGGGACAGTTATTACTGGTGAATTGATATTAAGTAGGATTCTAATTTTTCTTGAAAATCTTCATTTCGATAGGATATTGTACGAAATGTCAACTATTCTGCACTTTGCCCCAAAAATGGCGCAGGAGCGTAACTTAGAGTTGAAAATGCTTTCAAACCTTGTTTCAAGTGCTACGGGGCATGAAAAGAACGATTAACAAGTTTGCTATAAAAAGCTTTTTATTGCATTAAATTATATTGTTTAGTTTTACAGTTGTCCATTTTTAAACAAACGTGTACTTTTATGCTGAAAAATGAAAGGGAATACAGCGATATTAAAACAAAGTTTAAAAACGCTTTCGAACCTGGTTTCGAGTGCTACGGGGCATGAAAAGAACGATTAACAAGTTTGCTATAAAATGCTTTTTATTGCATTAAATTATTTTGTTTAGTTTTATAGAGCCATCCATTTTTAAACAAACAAGTACTTTTTGCTGAAATATGAAAGGGGATACAGCGATATTAAGACAAAGTTTAAAATATAAATATATTTGTTATTAGAAAAATTATGTCCGTACAAATATAGGGTAATATATTATTTACCCTTCATTGAGAATTATAGTACAAAAAATAAACTGAAATAGTGAACATGAACTGCCCTAGTACGCATTTACCCCACCTCATGTAATAATATTTACGGGGCAACATCGGACTAGTGTTTTTCTCAATAAATTTTAAAAGATACAATGAAAACTGCATATTTAATGTAAACTTACATCAATGTTTTTTGTTCTTACCTAAAATAACAACACAATATATCATTAACTTATGAACTATTGCACGTTTAGGGTAACCTCAAAGTTGTATATGTACTTCTCACGCGACTGTTTAGCACTGATTGATTTAAGCGAGGAAAACACCTTTATTCTTGGGCGACATCTATGTCGAATAGTTCATATTAACTTATAGTACATTAATAAATACAAGCTAGAGAAATTTCGCTCATCTATCTATCCATATATCTATCTATATAAATAAAAACGTAAATGTTTTTATATACTTGATCTATATACCCTATATAAATAAAAATGTAAATGTTCGTTTGTTCAAAATCTTAAATATCCGAAAGTTCTTCACCGATTGCTTTAAAATTTTGACACAACGCTGCATTCGAACACGCGCGTGTTTTTGTATACCTAATCTATATAATCTATATAAATAAAAAGGTAAATGTTCGTTTGTTCAAGATATTTCGTTAGTATTTCTTATTTTTTTTATTTTCTCTTTGTTTTTTAGTTCGTGTTTTTTCCCGAGACAATCTTTGTACCTGCACAGACAATGGAACAACAAAAAATATTGTATACCCACAAGCAGTGTGAAATTAAACGTATAAGAAACGTGCGCTTTCTCTTTTCTTTTTTTTCCATTTAACCAGACCGAACCGCAGCAACGCGTGGCTGGGTACAGCTAGTATTATAATAAAAATATCCAGTATATGCACTTATCCCACCTTATCTTATACAAAAATCCGCAGTCTCAACGCGTTTCTCGCTCGCTCGCACAATATCGAGGTTTCAGCGGATCGATCGTAATATTTGCAAAAAATTAGTCGGCATTACGATGGACAATGGCCGGCGCGAATTACACGAGCGTAAAATACCCCGGACGAAGACGGGCTCGCAAAGCTTTTAATTAATGCCTCGGTGAAATACGTTTACAAAGTAAGGACAATGCCGAGATTATACTCTCATAAAGAAGGATTCGCGAAAGAAGTTCCGTCTAATTATTCAGGCTAATAAACGTTTAATTAAAGTACCCGCCGTGAGAGCATACCTTTTATGCTGTTCCCCTTGAAATATGTACTCGTTTTCGGGAGGGGTAGTGGTAGCAACGGTGCTCGTTGACGATGAAAAGCGGATGAAACGTCTTTCGAAAAACTATTTGCCGGGCTTCGCCTAATGCTCGGCATCGCTCGTTAATCGATTCGACGCGAATAATCGCGCGAATCGCAGCCGATATTAAATAAGTTCGTTGATGGGAAACGCGAGAAGAGAGCCCATCGTTATCGGTTATCAATACCTATCTGCTAATCGCCGCTGCTCTTCGATCTGGAAAATTTCAACGCAATGTCTCGCAGTTTCGTTAGTATTTCAGGGGGATACACCTCGTTAACTTTACTCGAGAAGTTCGTAATTGAGTTTACAAGGGAGACACGCGAGATGACTGTAGTGGACGACATTTATTGCGAGTAAACCGCGAATTCTTATGTATTTATAATGTCTATAGATTTTAAAAATAGTGAATTTTTAAGTTGATAATAATCCATGAGTTAATGAATTTTGTCCCATCTTGTAAACGTGAATATTTAAATGCTTTCCCGAGAGAATTAATCAACTTTCGAGGATCTGAGTTGCAGCTGTATGGTTGTATTATTGCATGAAAGTCATTTGGAATTGTAGAAAAATTCACAAAATTGAGTTGGATAATTGATACATTGCGTAACATTTCCCAATCCATTCACGAAGGAAGTAGTAACGTTTAGAGGGCGCTTAAAACCGGAAGATCGTAGTTTATGTTAGAATCGTTTAGACTTGTAGGAAAACTCGAGATCATGTCGGAAAATCGGTAAATCGTAATCGGCAACGCGAAGAAACACGATTGGAGTGTAAGGAGTTACTGCAAATGGATTTTAAAATGCTTTTCCGGGGAAATTTATGAACTTTTGAGGGCTCGCATGGAAGCTGGAGGGCCACCCTATGCGATAGATGCATTTCGGTTTGTAGAAAAATTCGAGATCGTGTCGATAAATCGGAGAATCCCAGTCGATAGTTCGGAGAAAAATGATTCGATATCAAGCAGCTACTTGAAACCGATGTTAAAATATTATCTCGTGGGAATTTATAAACTTTTCAGGGTTTATGCGAAAGCTGGAAGATCACACTTTATGATGCATACATTTAGGTTCGTAGGAAAAATCGGGACCATGCTGAAAAATCGATAAATCCTGATCGGTGGTTCGGGGAAAAAGTGATTGAAATTCAAGGGGATAGTTCAAATCGATTTTCAAATATTTTCCCGGAAGAATTTGGAAACTTTTCCGGGGTTATATGAAAGCTGAAAACTCGTGTCATCTGATCAGCTCATTTAGGAAACATGAATACATTTCAGTCGATTGCTAGGAGAAACATGATCGACGTATAGGGGAGTGCCTCAAACCGATTTTATAATTTTCCGAAGAAATTCATGAACTCCTGTGTAAATCCTCCTGTAAAAATTCGATAAATGCCAATAACAAACTCGAAAATAAATAATTAGATTTTTAGTAAGTGCAGATAAAATCCAACTGTTCTTACTGTATACGTCAACAATATATTAAATTGAACACCATCAGGTTCGCGTTAGATCATCTTTCTCATTAACGAGCTATTATCAAACTAGGAACGGAGACGAATAAAAATCGGTAACGATCTCGAGTTCGCCAGGCTGAAGCGATCCTTTGAAAAAATGCGTGATTTCCTCTGGAATCGGCTCATCGCGTTCGCTCTTCGGATCCATTCGTTGTAGCCTCGGTCTCTCGCAAAAAGCTCGAATTAATCTATCGTAACGGCGCTATCGACTGAGCAGCACGAGCCCGGAAATCCTCGGATCGATCCATCATCGACTGCTTCGGCCACGCGGGAAGAAATGAATCATTACTTTAACGGATTATCGGTTAGCATTCCGCAGCGCAAAAAGACGAAACTCTGCTTTTCCTCTCTTACTCTCTCTCTCCCTCTCACTCTCCCTCTCTATAGCAAATTTCTTTGCCTCTCTCGACGAATCGTTATCGGATCGGAAGTTCATTCCGAAGTAGCGCCTCCGCTGAGACACTTTGGAGCAAGTGGCCTAGGAGAAAGCGTGAAAAGAAACCAAAGTTCCGCGAAAGTCGCGGCAACTTTTTCTCGGAGCGATGCACGCTGTTTCGACCGATGGGTAAAAATCAATGAAAATCAAAGAGAACGTTCGCGAGATCTGACAAATCTTTTACTGTGGCGTATTCCATCCCTTACCGCATAATAACAACCACTGATGTGCATTTCAAACAAAATCTACTAAATATGCACCACGTATTCTTTTCTTTTGGAATTATTATTATTAATTTTACTTATTATTCAATTCTATTAGTTAGAATTTTATATTTTACATGTGCAGCTGCTTTGTAAGCGAATAGGAAAATGCTTCGAAGATACAAATTGTGTTCGTCGTAATCCACCCGATTAAAAAATGATAAAAAAATTGTTTACTTATACATGGATGTCTGTTTAAATAGATACCCGACATAAACCACCCATCGGCTATTGTCCGAGCTTCAAATATTTTTCGACGGTCACGCGTCGATATTTCTCGTTGGAATTTGATCGCTTGCGTCACGCCGCTTTTTCGACGTCGAGGATCACTCTGATCGCGTTAACCCTACGCGGTTTTGCCGATCAACCAACCGTATTGAATTTCCTGCGTTCCTGCAGACCTACCCTGTCAGGTGTCATAGTCTTTTTTCACCGAGATCAAAAACCATGCCCCGGAAACGACGACGCAACGCGTATAAACTTTATTCGTCGAATCAAGTGTCGCGACGCGAGACGGTTTTCCAACTGCAAACTCGGCAAACTGATCGATTCGGAAACTCGAATTCGTTCGACTCCACGATCTTCAACAACAAGACGCTGTGCTGTAAACGCTCCTCTTACATTTGCAATCTTTTTGACCCCAGAAAGGTTCTCAGCAATTTCACAAAATCAATAATTTCGGGAACATTTTGCCGGTAAGAATTATTTGGGTCCTAAACGTGAAAGTTGCAGAAATGTTTCTTCCGCCGGACTAGCATTCTAAGTAACTGAACTTCATGGAAACCAAAAATTTTAAACTTTTAAAATGCAATCCTGTAGATTTTAACGAGGAAATGCCGAAAATCCACGTTTTAATCTTAGAAACCCACTGGTTCGAAAGTCATGCGTGTTTAGAGGTCAGCGATTTTCACCGCTTTTAAGAAGTAGACGACATTCCAACATGGCGGCGCCGATACCAGTCGAAACCAGTGAAAATCGCCGAGCTCTAGACACGCATAACTTTTGAACCAGTGGATTTCTAAGATTAAAACTAGGATTTTCGGCATTTCCTCGACAAAATCTACAGGATTGCATTTAACAAAGGTTCAAATTTCTAGTTTCCTCAGGTAGAGTTTCACCTTTCTATGGTAACATGTATTTGGCTAAAGAAGTATCCTAAACCATTTTTATAACTTCACGAATTGTAAAAGAGAAAGTATTAAATCCGCCATTGCGACGTCCTTAAAATTGACAATGAATAAGTTTCTACCACCCATTTTTTCCGTAAAAATTCTAGACACGATTTTCGGTCCCGTTCGATCAAAATCACAGAGTAAACGGTTTGATCGCGTAGCGATTGGGCCGATCGATCGAGTTCCGAGTACATTACCGCCTGGGAAACGAAATACCAACTCGGAACTTATGGTTCTTAGCTTCGACAAAGTTGAAGTTTCGCCGGGATTCTTCGAGCCAGTTCTTAACCGGGGAGGACAAATATTTGCGTCGAAAGTTGAATCCGCGGCCGTAATAGGGGGTGGGTTACTTAAAACTGCTCGTTCCTGTGAAAAGCTTTCGCATCCGCGTCTCGCGCTGCGCCGTCAAGAAATTCTCTCTCTTTCTCCCTCTGTACGACGGAAAAAAACCTTTTATTCCGTTGTTCCTTATTAAAATGGAACCTCGATTTCGCCGAACGAAATGGAAAAAGACGTCCTTTGTTCTCCCGAGTTCTCTTTCTGTTACCCACGAAATTTTTCCGCGGGAGTCGGTTAGGGTGGCGGCGAGAAGAAGCAAACGATCGTGTCCAATCTGTTTTTTCATGGCTGCGTTGTCAGACGAACAGAGACGCTGCCCCGAAAAAAACAAAACGAGGAACGCTACGGACGGGGAACCAGATGCGGAGCGTTGCAACGCGTTGCTGAACGTTTCTGAGCGTTGCAGAGCGTAGCAGAGACGCTGCATCGCGCAAGAATCGCTATGCTCCGTGTAAAGAAAGAATGCAAATATTTCCCCGTTTTCTTCGTACGCGCGAACGCTGGTAAATCCGCATAAACTGTCTGCGAGCTGAGTTAATATAGCGCCGCGTGTCTGTCTCGCCGACAAGGAAATATTCCTCGAGCGAAACATGTCACTCCTCGGGGAGGAAAGGTACTTTTCTTCTATCGCCCGAAACGTATCCAGATCCACGTCCAACGCGGAACAGAACGCACACAATTTTTACCTGCTCTTCCCTGCCGCGGCTTCCTCGAGTCGAAACAGTCCCGAATAAATATACCCTGCCGAATGAAATAACGTTTACGTTAACCCGAAATTTTTCTCGGGCCGAATAAACAACAATCGGTTGACCACGCCGACGATGGGATTACTCCTGGCGCACAGTGTTTCGTCCAATCGAAAGAAATCAAACATTCGTTTAGCTTAAAATGTTCATAACAATACGTAGTTTGTAGTATTACCTGTAATTCCAGGTAGATGCAGCTATTTATCATTAAAATTGAAACTTGACGTTTACTGTTGAAATCAGTGCATTTTTTTGCAATAATCCGGTGCATCAAATCCGTTCTGTTTGAACGAAGAAGTTGCACGAATTCGTTGGAACATGTTCATGCTAAGTGAAACGATTACCATAACTGCTGAAATAATACCGTGATTGTTATTGTTGTAACTAGACTGTGGATCTTGTACTTTTATGACGATGTAGTGGCTACGCTACATATAGTAACTAGACTGTGATTTTATGCATTTTTATAATAACAATATACGAGTACTGTTACGTTCGAGAGAGTTTACGATATCCCTGTGTGCAAGAAAATTTGGCATAGTTCCCAAAATTAAAGTAGGAAAGATGATCAAAGTTGGAATGCACACTAGAAAGTTAGCGTGGTACAGGCGTCCTGCATTTCTAGGGCACTATTTTAAACATACTTTAATTTTTATAATGTTATGTTGAAATATACTGCTCTATTTGGAAGATTATACGGAATTGATTGAAAAAGTTGTTACAAAATTGAAGAGCATTTCAAGAAGTTGATGTGGTATGGATGACCCACGCTCTTAAAGCATCGTTTAAACGAGTTTACACATTCATATTGTTATGAAAATATATATCGTTGTACTTGGAAGGTTCTAAACAATCGTCCTACACAAGGAACATTCACGCAGCTTTTACGGTTACAGCAGAAAATATTCCCGAAGTTGAAAAGCACATTCCTGAAAGTTGATGTAGTAAAATTCGTCTCGTTCTCTTAGAGCGTTAATTTTTAACATGTTTGGATATTTTCAATTTTATTTAAAAAAAAACACTGTTGTATTCGATACAGTCTACAGAATCATTCTGAACTTGTAAAAATTCTGGAAAACACGAGAGATTCATTCTTGAACTTTAAGATATGACTTTTCCTTTTAAAATCAACTCAGGAATCAACTGAGGAAAATGTTACTTTTTAACATGTTCGGATATTTACAATTTTATTTTAAAAAATACACTGTTATATTCGATACAGTCTAAAGAATCATTCTGAATTTGTAAAAATTCTGAAAAACACGAGAGATTCATTCTCGAACTTTAAAAAATGACTTTTCCTTTTAAAATCAACTCAGGAATCAACTGAGGAAAATGTTAATTCTTAACATGTTCGGATATTTACAATTTTATTAAAAAAGTACAATGTTATATTCGATACAGTGTACAGAATCATTTCGAATTTGTAAAAATTCTGAAAAACACGAGAGATTCATTCTCGAACTTTAAAATATGACTTCTCCTTTTAAAATCAACTCAGGAAACTGATAGCCATAAAGAGAAACGAGTTTCACATTCAGCGCACGGAGCTCTATAAAAATTGGTATGCATAGTGCTATTATTCTTCTGTGTGTATCTATTTCCCGTATCGTCGCTCGTCGACAACGATCACATTACCAACGTCACGCGACGCTAGAAATTTATTAAACAGAGTGCAGTGAATCGATCAGGTGATGTTTGTAATCCAACGCGACAGAGTTCGCAGAACGGGAAAAAGTTTGTTAAACAGGAATGTGAAAGGATAGAGAGAGAGAGAGAGAGAGAGAGAGAGAGAGAGAGAGAAAAGAGGGATCCTGGAAAAAGCAGCTTTCGTTTAATCGCGCGGCGGATCTTCCTTTCGATTTTGGAAAACTGCTTATGACGGAATAGCGTTGGGCGCGTGTCTCCGAGATAGAGAGTCAGTGGTTGGAACACGTCGGAGGATGTGGGGAAATGTAGTTTCCCCTTTGCGAGATGAAAGAAACGAGAAGGGCGATCGCGTCTCTGCGTTTTTCCGAGCGGGCCGCAAAGGAGCCGTTGCTCTCGCTGGGAACGATGCAAAAATGTTGCTCCCTTATCTCGTATTCTCCTTACGAGGAAAGACGAGCATGCCTCGCAGAGTGGATGGCGGAATGGAATATCGTCGGCGATTCGCAGTAATTCACCTGTGCCTCGACACCCCCGCGAATTACGAATACATACATCGCTCACCGCCTAATGGAATTTTCAAAAATCTCTGCGAAACCGCTCCGGGACCAGACGAACACTGCAACGTCGTGTTTGCTTCGTTTGTTAATTGATTTGTTTAAACGGCGCTTACTGGAAGGGGACGGTTTTGCCCAAATTGAAGCAAACCTCTCCATCACTGATCCACATCCTCGTTTTAGCAGTTCAAGCATTTGATTTTTTCTACGAAGCAACGAATTGCTCGTAAATAATTTGAAATCATATATGAAAAACGATGAAATCGAACTTGTGGTTCAATTAAATTGGGACATGTATTTAATGTTATCTATACACGTGCAATAATTCAGCTTTTGTACATACTTGCAAATATTCCGAAGATTCCTCTTAACTGTATCCTCGTTAGAAACGTCTAAAGCGACCGACAACGAAGAAATTACGCGAGTCCAGTGTCCGAGCGGAATGTCCTGTGAGCGTCGTCGTAATGAAAAGCTACGTAAAAGCGCGGAGCTTTGGGAGACGAACACAAAGGCTCGAAAGTCGTTGGAAAACGATATCGCCGATTCGACAAAGGCATGGAGATCGCAACAAATCGCGAGAGTGAAACATATCCTGCGCGCGGAACCAGTCCGGAAGTCGGTCGATAAAACGGATTTCGATGCGCGGCACACACGATTTTCGTTGTTCGGCTTTGTCTTTCATCGGCGACGCGACGATCGCTGCTGCGAGGTACGTGGCGTATTGGTCCGACGAATCCGCTTGATGGGATCGCTCAGCATTCTCGAATCGCTCTCTCGAATCGCGTTTTACAGGGAAACGCCGCTGACGTCGGTTTTTCCGTTGTCCGCGAGAATACGCGGCTATGCACGCGCATATCTGGCCAACGGTGAGAAGGCTCTTTGTTGCGAACGCGATGCTGAAATTATACTAGGTGTCCAAAGATGTTGCTCTTCCTCGAAGGGGACGATTCCTGAGGTCATTCGAAATAACTTTTTCCTGTACGAAGCTGTTCTCCGCGGTTTCGTTAAGGAGTTATTAACAAAAAACTCGGACCGATCAGAGCGAGCGAGGCGTCGGCATTGGCCGAGCCAGAATCCGTCCGAAGCAGCCGCGCTCTGATTGGTCCTTGTTTTTCGTTAAGTACTCAACACTAAACCTATCACTGCCGGTCAATTGATCGGTCTTACATTTTGAATTCTATAATTATTGAAATTATGACGTTGCTTACAATAAATTTCTTTACCCAAGCACGTATTGCAATAAAAATTGCCTTCTAATTTTTATCAGCTAAAACGTTTTAATCGCTTTCAGTGCTCGGTAGTTTTAGCGTCGACAAAGCCGCGAAGAACATTTTCGCAACGGAAAAAGTTACTCTAAATGGCCTGAAGAATCACCCGTTTAAAGGAAGCACAACATTTTTGGGACATCCTGTACATATTTTTTACAATACATTCTTTTCAACGACATCGTGAAGTTAATCGATTAGCGTAATCGCTGGAGAGAATTTTCTTCGCCTGCAGAGTGTTGGCAATGTTTTCGTATTGGGTCGTTCGACAGACATGATATTGCGAACATTTAAATATTCCTCAAGAAATGATTAGAGAGAGCAAGACGCTTTTGACGCAGCCTGTAATAATATCGAATGATAATTGCGCTTTAAGTAGATACCGAATCATTTATCATTGTAAACACCGTGCTCTGCTTTCCCAGCCGCCGCGAGAACAAATGGTACAAGCGAGCACAGCGAAGAGCAAGCGATGCAACCGAACGCAACGCGGTGCAACAGTGCAGTTAGACCATGGGAAAAGCATAGAGAGCCTTGAATCAGTTAGTTGTCCGGTTCCCGAAGCAAACTGTGCGTTCGGCTGTGTAAACACGTTTATCCAAAAGTCGCGTATCGTGTGTACCGTATCGCATATCGCGGATCGCATATCGTGTGTCCTTGCGTCGAGATATCACAACATCCAGTTTTGCCACAGCTCTAACCGGAGAACTGGAGAACACACCTCGGCTTCATCCTGACGGCGAACAGCGCGGGATATAGGACGTAATGACACGATGATGGGACGCGTGTAACTGCGTTAGCTCGAAGCATTCGGCGCAAATGGCAGCAGAGCTTACGTGCCGGAGGCTGTTTAATTTCACCGTGTTCCGCCATGGAGCCCGGAAAATGGCGAATTCACGCTCCGCCGCTGCGAGCACCGTTAATAATTCACGGTGTTTTCCTTTCATAACTTTGTGCTTTGTCGCCCCCGCCTAAGTTCCGAAATTGCAACGCGTTTTACGCTACGCGCAGCTCGCCAAAAAATCGCTCCACGCGAAACCGTTTATAGTATCGATCTCGGTTCTTGAAACCGTTCGGACCACGGTTCAACGTTGATTTTCATAAATTCTCCGCGGCGGAATATTTATTTTATTTCAGAGAATAATTTTACTCGTAAACCGTTGACCTCTCTAATTATTTGAAGAATTTATTTCAGCCGCTGATTCCCAAAATTGATATTACTAGACTATGCATCTTATGGAGGAATTATTTTCATAATTTTACTCCTCACTTATAATTGTTCTCCCTAATTATTTAGAAGAATTTATTTGATCCTTTGACGACCAGATTTAGACTGCGGCTCTTCATGCGAAATAAAATTCTAGATGTTAGAGATATTATGAGATTCTGAACCTACCGGAAGTGGGCTCTAAGGATCTTTATACAAAATAACAAATTCTCAAGATAATTATAAGAAACCGAGTGAAAATTCGTTTCTTCTTTCAACGCATTCGCAATCAACGTGACACGCGTGTGAGGACCACAGTCTTCCGATCCGTATGAAACAAGTTCAAACTTTCGACGACTACACCACCGACACGTTGAATCTGCGCGTCCCCGGTTGCTTATGAATAAACATTAAACGCAATTATAGAGCGACGTATTCGAAGCGCAATAGGTAGATCTCTCAGAACTGTTGCTCTCGCGGAACCTTTTGTTTGCTCGACCGTTCAGGACGAACGGTCGGATTTGCACGAAACTCGTCGAGCTTTCAAAGTATTCCGGAAACTGTACATAGGTTAGTTCTGAATCTCGCGACGCAAAATTCATTCTCCGAAACTGTTCCCCGACGATACGGAACTTTGACTCTTTCTTTCAGCGCTCTTGCGCTCGCGTCCGTTTCTTTTGTTCGCGAAAGCTTCGGTCGACTTTCATCCAGTACGTGCACTGCCATTGCTGCGAGCCAAAATGTTTATTTAGCTATCCCACCTGCTTCTCTTATCTGTGCTGTTGTATTTTTAATTGATACGAAATAATTCATCTTTTTGTATTTAAAAAAATGCATTCAAAAATCGTCTGTACTAATCACGAGGTATACAATTTCTACGGATTTGTACGCAAAATAAAAGTTGTCTGTATGAATTGTATTTTTAATTGATACGAAATAATTCATCTTTTTGTATTTAAAAAAATGTATTCAAAAATCGTCTGTACTAATCGCGAGGTATACAATTTCTACGGATTTGTACGCAAAATAAAAGTTGTCTGTGTATGAATTGTATTTTTAATTGATACGAAATAATTCATCTTTTTGTATTTAAAAAAATTTATTAAAAAATCGTCTGTACAATAATCGTCTGCAAAATAAAAGTTGTCTGTATCAATTGCAAGTTATTCGATTAATAAACGCGGATTTGTACACAAAATAAAAACTGTCTGTATTGTTGCAAGGTACAGGAGCTACGAAGACATTTATTCCTCTTCTCAACACACTACCGACCGGTGATTATTGCATAATTTTGAAAAATCTGTGGTTCATGACTAATCACTTTTTAATGGAACCCTCAATTGCTCAGTGACAGCAATTTTCATTGTGAACTAACTAGTCGCCCTCAATAACGTCATCTAATACTTTCATTTAAGATTGTAATGTAAAAGAACATTTCTATGCTTTCTTTTGGTACAGCACAATTATTGAAAATCCTATTAATAGGTTTTCGGTAGGTGAAGTATTAATAATTTCCTAGGTAAGAAAATAATGCAACGGTATCTTCAAATTTTTCAAATGTCTTTGAATAAGAACTTTGTCTAGTAATAAGGAATACAGTAAAGTCTTGATTGAAATACTGGCGAGATATGTCTCGCAGTGGAGGGAATAGGCAATTTCTTTCCTTTTTCTTAGATCAAGGCTTTACTGCAGTTCGTTAACATAATGCGTGTCTAAATAATAGAACGTCCACATAATGTGCCACGGTACAATAAAAATATGGGCTACAGCGTGCCGGGTCCCATTAAAAGCTCAGAATCGCAGTGCACGATCGATATTATCGGATCACGTTCGCAAAGGTAAAAAAGGCGGGGACAGATAAAACGTCCATTCGATGATCGTGTGAAACAACCGAACGGTGCACGCGCGCGCGAGCCTTTAAAAACTGCTGTACAACCGTCGAACTGTACACTGTAGTCCGCGGCAGAGTTGGGCAAAAATTTAATCAACGATTGACGAATAAATTTCTACTTCAATCGTTAATCGCAATTAACAATTAAACCCCTACTTTAGTCGGTAACTGCGGCTATCGATTACATTCTTTTAAATTATAATCGTCAATCGGATAATTGATTAATTTTTAACTGCTGAAATTTCAAAATGGGATACGGAATCAAAACTGTATACGTACCGAAAAAAATGTAAACTGAGTTTTTGTTAAAAAATATATTTCTCTCCCTTCTTATTACAATTTATGGGTAGAGCGTGTGGCGATTAACTTCATCAATCGATAGAATCAGTCTCACATTTTTCCATGATTTCGTTTTTTAATCAACGATTGACGATTAACTTCATCAATCGATAGAATCAGTCTCCGATGTTTCCACGATTTCTTTTTTAATCAACGATTGACGATTAACTTCATCAATCGATAGAATCAGTCTCCGATGTTTCCACGATTTCTTTTTTTAATCAACGATTGACGATTAACTTCATCAATCGATAGAATCAGTCTCCGATGTTTCCACGATTTCTTTTTTTAATCAACGATTGACGATTAACTTCATCAATCGATAGAATCAGTCTCCGATGATTTCATGATTTCTTTTTTTAATCAACGATTGACGATTAACTTCATCAATCGATAGAATCAGTCTCCGATGTTTCCACGATTTCTTTATTTAATCAACGATTGACGATTAACTTCATCAATCGATCGAATCAATCGTCGATTTTTCAATGATTACTTTTTTGATCGTACACATTAATCGATCAATCTTGGTTAAAATTTTAATCGATTAATACCCAACTCTGGTCCGCGTACATATTTTGCCGGTATGTCAGCCGGTGTGTGTCCGAAATAACATTTGTAAAGCAGCCGGCGATCATTGTTTCCGCTATGGCGGCGTGTTTTTACGTTTTCACGTTTTTAGCCGAATGCGTCCGGCAAGAGACCGTTACTTTCCACGTTCTGATCTCGCCGCGGCAGTTTCCCGTTTTCCCCCAACGTTTTCCCGACCGGTTCCCATCCAGCTTGTGTTATCCCCTGGCCCAGACCAGCATCAGCGAAAATTCCGCGGCTCGCGGCGAATCACTCGTGCGAGCACAAAGTGTTTCGCGCACGAAATCACTTGGGCTATTCGAAAAAAGAACTGACTCTCCAGGATTTTTTAATTGCGATCCCACAACCATTCTCTCTCTCTCCTCCTCTACTCCCTCTCTCCTCTCTTTGCTGATGACCCTCAGAGCTTCGTTTTCGTATTAGAAAAATCCTCGTCTAATTCATCATCCGTTCTCGCGCTAACCCGTTTTCGAAAACGCGAAATTCCTCGAGCCCTCTCGAAACTCTGCCCCGAACGAAGGCTGCGCTCGGCTTGCGCGAAATATAGTTTAATTTCAAGTTCCTTTTGGCAATTCTGAACGCGTAGCGATTCATTCTCTTGTCTTTTACGAAGAGCTTTGTAAATATTTTGCATGTTTATTGTTCTTGATTAAAATGAGCATTGTATTGTTCCTTGTCTGACAATTGAATACGTTATTCGAAACGAATACAGTTTGATTGGTACAAATATTGCACGATTTTCAAATGGAAATTGTATAAATATCTATGAAACAGATGCAGTAATTGAAACGAAGTCTGGCGTTTTAACAGGAAATTCATTGAAAATATTTACAACCGATGGTTTGATTGAAATAAACATGTATCCGCGGCTTTCTAACTACACGTTGAATCAACACATTTAAATTAGTACACTGTAATTTCTCTTCGCTTTCATATTTGCCTAGCGAGATACAGTTACGAGGGTTTGAGATTGCTTCTCGACTAAAAAGAAAAAGATTTTGTACTCTGCGGAAACAATGGAATGAAAAGCGCTGGATAAAACAGCTCCGCCGCCGAACAATGCAGCAACAAACATGTTGTTCGTGTAACTGTTCGGAGCCGGACGAATCGGATAATATCTTGGCAAAACTGTGATATACGCTGGCCGACGATACTTTCGCGGGACCACCGAATAGTGTAATTCCACCGCGAAGAATCGCAGCTTGTTATCCACCAAGTTGGAACGGATAACGAACGAGCTTTTGCCGCCTCGATTGACTGCGTAACGCGGATCAATGAGATTACGCGGCCAAGATACACTCTCGTACAATGGCGGACAAAAATCGTGTTTGTTTTGGAAAATGAAACTACACTGGAAAAATGGTGTATTCTCGCAAATTATCAATTTATATATCCAGACAAAAATAGATGGTACATCGATTTTATATCAACAAGCACGATCAATGTTTTAAATTTTAATCTTTAGTTTATTCTGATTACTGGACTCCGGATTTGATGCAGTTATAACTAAAATGAATCACGCTGTTTTCGACTTCTTGGCGTTTTATTAACACTAAACCTACCGAGGCTTAAAAGTAACTGGTACACGTTCCCTTGTAAAAATGACAAGATTGATTTTATTTAGACTTTGTGCAGCTCCCATTGTAATATGCGCTGCACTAAAGATACGTATCTATACAATCAATTCTTAAGAAATTATTTTTATTATATCAACTTGCTGTGGCTCAGTCTGGAAAAGAATACAATATTTTTTGTTGATCCATTGTCCGTGCAGATATAGAGATTGTCTAATGAAAAAACCACGAACTAAAAAACAAAGAAGAAACAAAAAAAAATAAAAATACTACCGAAATATTTTGAACGAACGAACATTTATATTTTTATTTATATAAATTATATAGATTAGTTATATAAAAACACGCGCGTGTTCGAATGCAACGTTGCGTCAAAATTTCAAAGCAATCGGTGAAGAATTATCGGAGATTTAATATTTTGAACAAACGAACATTTACATTTTTATTTATATAGATTTTATAGATTAGGTGTATAAAAACAGGCGTGTATTCGAATGCAACGTTGCGTCAAAATGTCAAAGCAATCGGTGAAGAACTTTCGGAGATTTAATATTTTGAGCCAACGAACATTTACATTTTTATTTATATACATTATATAGATTAGGTATATAAAAACACGCGCGTGTTCGAATGCAATGTTGCATCAAAATGTCAAAGCAATCGGTGAAGAACTTTCGGAGATTTAAGATTTTGAACAAACGAACATTTACATTTTTATTTATATAGATTTTATAGATTAGGTGTATAAAAACAGGCGCGTATTCGAATGCAACGTTGCGTCAAAATGTCAAAGCAATCGGCGAAGAATTTTCGGAGATTTAATATTTTGAGCCAACGAACATTTACATTTTTATTTGTATAGATAATCGTAAAATAAAAAATCTGGAACCGGTCATTTTGACCGGTGATGGTAGGTTTAGTGTTAAAAGAAACGCGTCACCATTTCATTTCTTTTTCTTACAATTTTTATTTTGCTTGCGGCATCGAACTAAGTGTGTATTTATTTACTACAGCAAAGCCTTGATCTGAGAGAAACCTTCGGGTCCGTGGCGTTTCTTAGATTCTGTGGTTGTACTACGCCTTTGTGACGTCGGTTTTATCTTGCAGCGGACGCAGACAATTTTTATTTTCCATAAAAGCCGGAGTCCGATGATGATTTCTCGACTCCGGCGAAAGTGTGAATCGGAATGAACGAATGACAGAATCGCTTCGATCGATTCCCGGACAGGGTAACATCGTGTCGTCCAACGAAACCGTGAAAAATGACTGCGCGGCGGCCGTTTCTGCAAACATTTGTTACCGGCTGACAAATGTTTCGCTTGTCCGGGCTCCGCTCGCGCGCAGACGTTATTAATTTCGGCTCTGGTCTCTGCTCGTGATCCCGGCGCGGTGGCGCGACGTGCAGTAATAATAAACAAATTCCGCTTGTACCCGACGGAAAATACAGAAACCAGACTATGCTGTGTTGTTCTATCGGCACGGTGTACCTACTCTTGTCCACCGACGTTTTTTTAGTTTCTACCGAACGATGAAAATATGTTTACGCGACGGCGTAAATGCCGGAATGCCGTTGCCTTCTCGCTGCTGCTGAACGTCGCGCGTGTTTCCATGCGAATGGTTGTTTTATATGTCTCGTATCAAATTTTGAACATTTCGTATACATCGTACACTTATGTTTGCGCGTGTACCGTTCGTTTCGTTTATCGGTAATATAAAAGCGTTATTATAAGACTGCGGATTTCGATAATGATTTGAAAAATGAGTAAATGCAATTTAATCCTTAGCACACGAGTGACGCCTCTGAGGCGCCATTAATAATTGGTGTACTATTACTTAAAATATTGTTTACATTATTAGATCTGTCGGTGTCGAATCAATTACTCAACATTTAAGTATTGTATGAGGTATTCCATCAATTTCATATCCACCAAATTTAAGAAGTCATACAGGATGGAAATATTCTAGATCGGAAGAAATGTTTAATTTTCCAGTTAAAATAGCTCCGAGTGCAAAGGGTTAATTCAGTGGGCGCGTTAAAAAAATTTTGATTACACTTTAAAGTACGCTTTATACAAGCGATTTATATTTCGCATAAAGATCTGCAGTCTAGTTATTATTAGTGGACATATAAAATCGGATACTGCGGAGGAACTAAATGATTTTATTTATTTATGTCACTATTTTATTTGAAACAGAAAATTCTACCGAAACAGTCAAACATAAGATTGAAAGAAAGAATTCGTTTTGGGGAAAAGAATTGTGTATAGAAGAAAATAGAATTATATTGCGTCCATATCTATCAGAGCCACGAATTGGGATTAAAAGGGCACAAATTATTTTTCAATTATTTTGCGACATGGGCTGAAAAGAATAATTCGATTCGGCAACAGAAAGAGGAAACAGCGACGTCTCTTGCCGAGACACGCGGGGGAGAGGAATCGCGCCACGTTTTAGGGAAACATTCGTGTCTTTAATATTCCTGCTGTATCGTCCTGCAGAACGCGTACAGGCGAGATTTTCAGGATATTTCTGAACTGCATATCGCGTGGACGTGGTGCGCCAGCGAACGAGGAAACGCGCGAAGAAACGGGACGCGTGAAAAAAGACGAAACGGTCGGGTACACGCTTCAGAAATCTCCATAGTTCCGCGAGGGTGCAACGAGCCTGGGGAAACAAACATTTCTGGCTTGAAATTATACATACAGGGTGTACCACTTGAATTGTTCTCCTGTAGAGAACTTATATATTACAAAATATATAATTATACAAAATAAAATTATTTTGTAGATTAAATGCGAATATTTAAACATTCATTGTTGCTGAATATTTTAGAAAATATAAATTTTAATGGGACCATATGGACCGTTTATTTTGAAAGTGGTGTAAGTCCATTTTAAAACGAAATGAGATATCACATAATTTGTGGTTAATTTAGTGTCAATTTTTTATTTGGCGAAGACATAACTCGAACAACAACAACCATCGAGTTTCTACAATTAAAATTTAATAAATTAAAATTAAATTAACCACAAATTATGTAATATCTCATTTCTTTTTAAAATGGACTTACACCAATTTCAAAATAAACGGTCCATATATTTCTCCCGTTTGACTGCCATTAGAAGAAGAATATGCAGCTGGGTTCAATAAAAATACAAATTTTTAATTTCGTATAATAAGAAAAAGGCTGAACACTTAATCTCAAGAAACCAAAAAGTTTTAGCTTTTTAAAATTTAATCTTGTAGATTTTGACGAGAAATTCGTCCAAATTTGAGCGATTTTAAGCATTTTTGTGAAAAAGTCGATCAATTTAAAAAATAAAAATACTCTTGTACAGCTGAAACATTGAACTTATTTTTTGTATAGAATTCTTTTTGGGTCGTTTTGGTAAAAATTTACTTTGAACGTGTTCAAGCTTCAGCTCCACCATTCGACGATTTTACGTCTCGGGTTTCTTTTCCCGGATAACCGAATTGGAAAGTTTTCGCTCTTTTCCTGTTTTCTCTGAACTGACTATTTGGCGAGCGCGGATCCGATCAATTTGTTCGTCGCGATAATCTCCAATGGGGGGGGAAAAAAAAATGATCGGAGCCTGGTTGAAAACGCTTGGCCGGATAATGCGATGGTTCATCTGCGTTCCGAGGGCAACGGGGCTTCGATTTGCATGGAAACGAACCGGTAAATACAGACGGACGTTTAGGAGCAATCGATGGCGCTATTAAAAGTAGACGATCTGCAATTTGTCCGGTATATTACCAAAGCATTGTGGTCTCGGCCCGGAAAAACGTAATCTATACGGTTCGATGGAATGTTCGAGCTGTTCCAATATTCCGTTTCTGAATATATACAACCATAACTGCGGTTGCTTTAATGCAACTCCAACTAGTGTTTATTAAATAATATTATTACTTGTTGGAAAGACTATAAAATCTAAAAATACAATTCTTGCACCATCGAGAAATGCTCAATCAAATTACAAAAGAAATATAATTCTCAAACTATCGCAGAATGTTGAAGTACGTAGATCATAGACGGCGAATCATTTTCATCATCATCTTCTGTCTATATAAATAAAAATGTAAATGTTCGTTTGTTCAAAATCTTAAATCTCCGAAAATTCTTCACCGATTGCTTTGAAATTTTTACTCAACGTTGCATTGCGAATACGCGCGTGTTTTTATAAACATAATCTATATAATCTATATAAATAAAAATGTAAATGTTCGTTTGTTCAAAATCTTAAATCTCCGAAAGTTCTTCACCGATGGCTTTGAAATTTTGACACAACGTTGCATTCGAATACGCGCGTGTTTTTATATACCATTGTGAAATTAAATATATTAGAAACGTACGCGCTTTCACATTTCTTTCTTTTACATTTAACCAGACTGAGCCACAGCAACGCGTGGCCGGGTGCAGCTAGTGCAATATAAAAATGTTCTGCATCGATCGCAAAGAATAGAAACCGAATAGAATATTATTTCTTCCCTTAATAATTTGAATAAATGAAAACTCATTCGACATCTTTAAATTTTTTAAATTTCCCTACAATTTTAAATTCCATCTACTACATTTTTCTACAAAAGCATAGAATCCGCACTCTAACTGTAAAACGTAATATAACGAGCCATTGAAGAATGTCCGAATAAATCCCGAAGTACAACTTCGGAACAGCTAAAATTCGTTCCGAAATCCAATTTTTATTACGTTGCCGAAATCCAATTTTTCTGCAGAAATCCCATGGATTCGGTTCTGCGGCGTCGTTATGGCCGATGGCTCGTCCTCGAATGGCGGCTTCCGGTTTCAGCTGGAGCACCGGAAGCGACGGTGTTTTGTCCGAAGCGGTTCGCAATCGTCCGTTAACAGGAATGTCCGCGGGTATTGCGTACTGAATAAATCATCGCTTCGACGAGCCATTAAAAAGTCGAAGAAGCTCTTATAACCGGGAACGGTCTTCCGGAAAATTGCTGACAACCGCAGACGTGTCCCTGCGATAAGACTCCGGCGATACATAAGCTTCTTAAGAGCTTTGCCGTTTAATTAAGAAGAAGATAGAGAAAACGCGAGCAACTTCCTTCGCCAGCGAACTCTCCGGGTGATCCTGGTCATCATAGGTGTCATCGAGAAGTTTCGGAAATCATTATCGCTAGACCGAGGATCTTCTTCTTCCATTGCTATCAATTTCAACGGGAAAGAGAGACATTGACTTCTGTTGGAAATGGGTTAAGATAATCACAGAAACACTGTTGAATTAACTTTAAGAATATTTTATTACACAGCGCGGAAGGACGACTTGTCTCTTTGCCTAGTGGACTCGAAGTGAAGAAAGGAAAAGAAAGTTGTATAGGAGGAAGAGTTTATCTGTCGCCCCCCTTGACTTTTAGGAAAAACCCCAGCCTGCATAGTTTACGGCACAGGCCCTTGACTACGACGAATACCAGGCCTATGGGTCCGGTGACATATAACTGGTCTATTGTTCATTGATAGAGAACCTACAGTGTTTCTCATATAAACGAAATTCATTTTTGCACTGTGTTGCATTATCATTGCTAATAATCCAACAACTTCTTCCCTTATTAATTTTAATATTGGAATTCCTCAAATCTTCCGATAAGAATGCAATTCCTCAGCAATGAATCGAAGATTTGGAAAAATCGCCAACAACGCGTTAATTGTCGAAGAAACACTGTGATCGCGAAGAAAATTACAACGGTTCGGGCATCGAAATGAACCGAAACTCTCGAAGCGTGATCAGAAACTCTCCAACAAAAGATTCTTTTGGTTTCATCTTAACGGATGATCGGCAAAGTGTTTGCTCTGGTAGAACACGGTGATCAAAGGAGAGATGCGATCGATCGAAAGGAGATTCTTCTGGAGTTCGGAGGTGTTTTAAGGGGCGCGCGTGTTCTCCGCAAAGGGAGTAGTCTATCCCGATATTTGTCAAGCCCGAGCCCGAACCAAGCCCGAGCCCGGAATCGGGATCGAGTTCCGAGGAGATATTTGCGGCGTTGCAGTTCCTCGTCAAAGAGAAATTGAAACGCCAACCGTAAACTACATTAGTCGGGTATGAGTCATCAACGGCTCTGTAATACCGCTTCCGCGTTGTTAAATAAACCTAATTCTAGGCGTCAAATATTGAAGATGATGGCTCGCTGCGCCCTCTACTAGGTAGCTGGCTGCACGGCACGCTGCGCAAATTCTTCGAGCTCGAAATCATCCCAAAGCAGACCACACTCTGTTGACTTTCCTCACAATATACATATTTGCGCTACTTCAAAATTGAATATCAATGTTGTAACCTCTTCGATGGTTACTGAAATTAGGAAGTAGAGTAATCTACATATCTATCCCCTATATACGAAGGATCAACGTTGCTGCTCGATGACAACAATGGCTTCTTCGACGAAACTGTTTTCAATCACAAAGAATAATTATAAGTAGAGAAGCGTAAAACTAGCACATGACTAAAAGCATTAGAAAAATTTGAAATATATTAGAAAGCAGTAAACCAATTGTTGGTTCATTGAAATCAGTTATTCTCACAGTAGTTCTGTTTTTAAGATTGTTAAAATAATCTTATATATTTCTGTTGGTTCGTTAAAATGAACCATTCTATGATTGTTCAAACAACCTATAAATTTCTACTGGTTTATCAAAATAGATCATTTGTACGAATTACACTACTATTTCCATCCCGTGACCATTAAAATACGTCAATTTCCATTTCACCGCAGTTTGTCACGACTGTTGTAAACATATTTTGCATAAAGATTCTCAGACTAGCGATAATGAACGGCAAGAGAATTTGTCAGAGTGTACGAGGTGTGATTAAAAAGTAAAGTGACTTTTTATTTTTATCAAAATATATTTATTTATTCGTCAATATTTATGTTGTCCCCTTCAAAGTAATTCCCCTCAGATATAATACATTTGTGCCAGCGCTTTTTCCAATCCTCGAAGCACTTTTTGCTATAGCATTGAGCTCTTCCAGCGATGCAGTCTTTATCTCCTCCATCGTTGCAAATCTCCGTCCTTTCATGGGTCTCTTCAGTTTTGGGAGCAGAAAAAAGTCGTAGGGGGCCAAATCCGGTAAATATGGTGGCCGAGGCATGATCGCGGTGTTGTTTCTGGCCAAAAAATTACTCGCAGGCAACGATGCGCGAGCAGGTGCATTATCGTGATGCAAAATTCATGAATTCTGTTTCCAAAATTCCGGGCGTTTCTTTCGTATTGCTTCGCGCAAACGGCGCATAACTTCAAGGTAAAACTCCTTATTAACCGTACAACCTTGCGGTAAGAACTCCTGATGCGCTACGCCATGATAATCGAAGAAAAAAGTGACCAAAACCTTGACATTTGATCGAACCTGGCGTGCTTTTTTCGGTCTTGGCTCTTCCGGGGACTTCCATTGGGACGATTGGACTTTGGTTTCGACGTCATAACCATATACCCACAATTCGTCACCAGTTATGACCCTTTTGAGCAAATCAGGATCATCGTTGACGTCGTTCAACATCTGCTGAGCGTTGCTCGTGCGACGTTTCTTCTGGTCAAAATTAATCAGTTTCGGAACAAACTTCGCCGAACACGCAAAACACTTCTAAACTTTATGCTTCTCGCAAACAAACAAAAAATGCTGTACAGCTGAAACTGTGAACATATGTTCGGGACGAGTGTACCAGCATAAGAAAAAAAAGAAAACGAAAATCGACTGTAGGTATCCCGCGAAATTCAAATGTCACCTTACATTTTGATCACACCTCGTACATATGAAGCGGAACCAAAATTCCATATTTTTGATTGCTGTCGGTTGAATTCGTGCCGGTGTTCTCCGTTTGTGAAAATCCGGGACCACTTGCGCCAAGTTTGGCACGCGAAAATTACGTTACATTTCTCGACGGAGGAAGAGAGAGAGAGAAGGGAGAGCCGCGAGGGTCGCGCTTCTCAAATAATTACGATTTCATTTCGCCCCAGCCACGCTCCAGGATTACGAAAGCCTGCTTAACATTTCCGATTCTACGGTTCTTTGGAACTTTCCGTAATTATTCTATGGTTCAGACGTTGTCGGAGTCCCGTGTCAAGTAATTCCCATTAATGTCGCGTTCCCTCGGAACGCTTCTGCCGCCGCAAACAATCGTTCAAGATTGTTCTTTAGCCTGATTAGGAGTTTCGCCACGAGAACACTAATTGCGATGATGTTGAAATTGTGTATTGTTTTGCAAACTTGTGCTTCGAAATTTTGTTTCAAATCATAGAGGCTTTCATATTCTATTCTCTTGTGTACTTTTTGTATGGTGTTTAGGACTTAATTTTGTCGCCACGAGGACATTAATTGCGATGTTGTTGAAATTGTGTATTGTTTTGCAAGCTTGTGCTTCGAAATTTTGTTTTAACTCATACAGGCTTTCATATTCTATTCTCTTGTGTACTTTTTATATGGTTTGTAGGAATTGGTTTTGTCTGAGCTTAGAATTTTGATATAGAACCATTTTGTTGGACGAAGAAACTGGCCAGGACGAAGCTGCACTGTTTTAGAGGTACGTAGAATGGCAGGAAGATTTTCTTCTCAAGCTCATTCTTTTCACGAGATTTTAAAGTCATCGATCAGTTTTTAATCGATACCCTATATATTTGGTGGGATATTATAGATCGCGCAAAAAGACGAATCCAATGGTTATAATGACATTAGGGTCATTTAATTTCGCGATATCTGTGTTCGAAAGATTAATATTTTTCTTCATTTAATGCCTTCGGACAAAAATACCTCGAGATTCGTCTTTTTATGCTCTACAAGGAAATCCAGAAAAATGACGAGTTTAAAAAGAGCATCTTTCCGCCATGACACGTGACCTTTGAAAGAGTATAACTTTATACCAACCAATGTGAACAAATACCTCGCAGACGTATTTTTCGAGACACTTTAAACAGATGCAAAAAAGAAGTTAATTTTGTCAAAGCTTTAGACGAGAAGACTCGCGTAACAAAGAGAAGCAAAGGACCAACAGTTTCCAAGCTTTGTGCGCAGCTCGTTTAGCCACGGCGAAGAAAAAATTTGCGCAGGCACGTCCAAATTTAAATTTTTGGTCCTGCCGAGAGATCATTCTGGACATTGTGCGTGTCGGCGTTCAGGATAAATGATCGGAAACGATTTGCATTCGTCGGCCGTTGAAGAGACTTAACGATCCGCGGCTTCTTTTATTTCTTACGGGATCCAGCGATGATTCGCGGAGCTCTTTGACGCGTCCCAGAATATAAAACTGACCGACAAAAAGCCGCGGGAGTGCAAACGACAGCTTAATTACCGGGACACGGGACGGTATGCAAAAGTAATGCGTTTCCAATTATCTGGCCGCCGCGGAGCGGACTCTAATTCTTGATCTGCATAAACAAATCGGCCAGCCCGCGCTCTCTCCTCTATTTTTCCCGTCGAAAAACTTTCGATAATTATTCGAGCTGGTCTTTCTCTACCTTTCGCTTTCTCCCCATCCCCTCCTCCGCTTTTACCCCCTCAACAGAAACTTCAGTCGTGCTATAATAATTTTAGAAAATCCCATTTAAATAATAATTTCAGCAAACACACATTCCCATCGTAAACGCATAAAATCCACTATGTATTCATCGGATTCGAGCAATTCGATAAACGGCGGCAAGTCGCAGCAGATAATGGCGAGCGCGCATAATCGATCGAAATCGAATTACTGTACGTGTATTCGAACGATAAATAAAATCGACGGGCTAAAACGTAAATTATTTATGAGCGTGACTGGGTAATAGTTTCTCGAAATTTCTCCAGGAAATCGACGCGTTCGATAATTACACGCCATCAGAGTCGATCGTTGAAACGATCGATTTATGGGAGGACGTTGAACGAAATAAATTTTCCACTGTCTGGAATGGCGCATGGTCGAGATCCGAGCAGCTGTTGCGCGCATTTCGCGCTATAATCGGCGCCGGTTTATCTTCTCGCGATAAACGTAATTGTTCCGGTAAATTATGCGAGCCCTGTTAACCAAATCGTAATACGCGTACGCGTGGCTGGCCAAAACTCTCGCAGTCGCGAAATAAGCCAATTGGGACGCAAGAAACAAGATCGATGCGCATATAACAGCCTCGCTACGAAATTGCATCGCCGAATTCCCATTCGAACCATAAGCGCGGCATTCGAACGAGATTCAAACGGGATTTCAATTCTCTCGATCACTATCCGCCTTTTGAAACTAATTTTTATACCTAATTACTTCTATTTCGAGTTAGAATATTTTACACGTTAATTTCTTTAACGTAAACATTTCCGGTCGCGTTAAACATGCTCCAATTTTCATGACAATTAATCTCCGTACTGTGTTGCTTCATTTTAAGAACGTGCACTTGTGGACTTAATTATTTAAATATTTTTTTCCTCCTTTATTAGATAAACGCGTTTTTGCCAACGAGCTTTTGATTGGCATGAAATTCGGTCAACTTTGATTTTAGTATCTCAGCCACCAATGAACGTATTCAACAATGTAATCTGCGAACTGTGTTGCTTCATTTTAAGAACGTGCACTTGTAGGTTTAATTGTTTAAATATTTTTTTCCTCCTTTATTAGACAAATGTCTTTTTTCAACGAGCTTCTGAAAACCATGTTATTCCGTCAACTTTGATTGCCTATATCTCAACCACCAATGAATACATTCAACAATTTAATCTACGAACTGTGTTGCTTCGTTTTAAGAACGTGCACTTGTAGGTTTAATTGTTTAAATATTTTTTTCCTCCTTTATTAGACGAATGTCTTTTTTCAACGAGCTTTTGGAAACCATGTTATTCCGTCAACTTTGATTGCCTATATCTCAACCACCAATGAACACATTCAACAATTTAATCTGCGAACTGTGTTGCTTCGTTTTAAGAACGTGCACTTGTAGGTTTAATTGTTTAAATATTTTTTTCCTCCGTTATTAGACAAATGCCTTTTTCAACGAGCTTTTGAAAGGCATGTTATTCCGTCAACTTTGATTGCCTATATCTCACAGCCAGCGATGAACATATTTAACACTAAACCTGCCACTGCCGGTCAAATGATCGATTTCATATTTTTTATTTCACAACTATTAAAATTATACAGCTATGTACTTCCATGGGAAGTGTTTTAATAAATTTCTTTATCCCAGCACATACTATCCTAAAACTTGTACACAATCCAAGTAAATACAGTTTTGTAATTTTTCTAAGTTAAAACATTTTAATCGATTTTAGTGCTTGGTCGGTTTAGTGTTAAAAAATTCCAACTGCATCGGATTCGCAGAAGTCTACGCAACGAATCAGCATTGGTAGCAAAAATCAACTTCGGTTGAAAAGCTAGCGAAACCATGCGCCATACCGCGAGTTTTGATCGAACGTTCCCGGATCTCCTCGAAATTGGCCGTTTATCCGACTCGTTAGAAAGTTTTCCAGTGCCTTCCGGCCGCTTGTTGTTCCAATTTCAATAAACGGGTCCAACCCTTTAACCGTGGGTAAAGTCGTTTGCCGGGGTTCGATGAAGATCAAAGGGCCCGGTCGGAGGGAGAGCGAGCAACGACGCGCGACAGCCCGGGGAAGTTTGAATTTCTATCGATAAAGGATTCCCGATGTTTCATTAAAATCTGAAAGCCCCGGTTAATAAGGTTCCTCGACGGGTGGGTAACGATTCTCGTTAGCCGTAAACTCGCGGCGCGGAACCGTTTAGATTTAAGGAGGGTTAAGTAAGTGGTTATTTATGGGGAATTCGTGAAACTCGTCTCCCGACGCCACGCCGCGCCACCGCCAGCGTCGCTTTGGTCCTCGAAATTTCGTTCCCTTTCCAGGAGGATCAACAGCTGGAAGGACGGCAGCAAAATGCTTGATTGCCGCTATAACTCCAGGCAATTTAGCACACAAGGCAAAGTCCCGAGGCGGCGAAAGGGCCAACAGCAATTTCATGTTAATATCAACCCCGCCACGGTGCTCCAACCTTCACTCGTTACCTCGCGACGCGAGACACTGTCGCCCATTTTGTTCGATCGAGGGATCGGCATTTTCCCGAGATTCTCTCAAACGTTCACATTTTTACCCTTCTCGGTAACATCGTCGTCTGTGCAATGACTCCGATCAACCGCGCAAAATTGATTACCTGTAAAATTTATACAATTTGTTGCGTCATTGTCTACTTTCTAACGGTTCGGGATCGAGATTCGATTAACGATTTTGTGCCCTCGAATGACTATAATTCTGAACAATTGACTGAGCATCCTAGTCAATATTTTTAAAAGAGGATCGTTGCGCAGTCGTCTATCCACAGTGTTCAACAAGCGTGATTTTTTGAACCCGGCCGCGAACGAACGTTCGCGAGATTGAAACGAGGAGGAAACAGCGGAAACAATACACGAGAAAAACACCGGGGATTTCCCAAATCCGGTGGATAACTGGAAATTTCCGATATCCGGCCCGTCGGGGATCGTTTTTTACCGATCGGATCGGACCGAATCGAATGCACAGTCGGATATGGTCTGATATCCGACGGAATGACGGGCCAATAATTCGACGGTAATTCAACGTCCGCTTAAGATGCGTCTCGAGCTCCGATAACGTAGAAAACTCTTTATGGCTGGTATTAGAACCGTGCAGATCGTTCGTAAATTCGACGTTGGAATCCTTTAATGGTGCCGAATAGAAAGCATCGAGTCGCATCGGGGACTTTCGGGAAAGTAACACTTATCCTTCTTTATTTACCGAAGAAATTCGTCATTGCTAAACATATCTAATTATTTCGAATGATACAGTAAAGTAATACTAAATATGTGTTCATGAGTTTGTCTTTAAACGTAATTCATTTAAGGAAATAACACTTGAAAAAGTTAAGACGCGCGATACTAACTTTCTGGAAAAATTAATTTTTATATCTTGACGAATAATTCTGTCACCCGTGTACGAGTGATGTATCAGTCAACTTGCTGAAGAAGATAACATTATTATAGTTAAAGAGTGTCTGAGAAAATTCATTAGTTAAAGACGGCTGTTTCTGTATGAACATTCTTTAAACATGGTTAATCTAGTAATTACTAGCGAATTTGTATGCGAAATAAAAATTGTCTGCATCAATTGCAATATACTGGAATGAAATATTCGAATGGAAATGAATTTCTTGCTTTACGCGATTCAATAAGTTGATGATAATATGTACTCTTGAATCCCTGTAACGTTTCTACGGTTCAACGTTCCGCTCGCACGCTTTCGCATGAAGATCCGCGAGCTAGCGATTACCAACATATCCGGAGCATTCGAAAAAATTGTCGCATACTACAGCGAGGCAATTAGGGGTTAATTTGTCGTCGGCGGAGCCGTTCGCTCGGGGCGTTCAAGCATTCGCTGACGTCGCTGGTTCGACCCGGCTGGAAGAAACCGGCGAAATAATTCATCGGATGTTCGCCAGCTCGTGAAGTGTAATGTGGAATAATGTTTTACACCGCGGCTGGTCTTGGCCGTGGTAGTGGGTCGGCGGCCCGTGGATGTTGCCTGCAGCCGCAGCGATGAAATGAATTTTCCAGTATCAGGGGGTGGCCTGCACTTCATCCGTCATGCACTTTTTGCCGTTGCGCGATGGCAGTGCGCCAATACAACGACGCGACCGCCGCGTTATTATCCGCGAGGAGAGATGGTGCGTTAACAACGATACATTAAGGAGAGAACCGTCGCATTGCCCGAAATTCTAAATTCGGAATTAATTAGAACCGCCTGGAAAACTTTCTTCTTTACTCGAACACCAATTGCCTCGGTTCTCTCGTTATCAGACTGCAGATTTTATGCACGTATAGTGATAGCGCGTCAGTCAAATACACAGCAGCGATGGTGTCGAAAGTATTTAAGGATATCGTTACATTATTTTCAATCGACGACAACTATCAGAGGAAAATACATTTTTATTCAACTCCTGTTTCAGACAATTTTTATTTTACGCTCGGGTATCCTTGAATCGTCATCATAATAGATGATTGGATTCACGGTGAAACGCTCCATCGAAATGTAAATAAAAAGCCATATAGTTCCATTTAAAAAACGCGATTGTTCGTAAGATCTCGAAATAATAATCTTGAAAAATCCTTTACCCACGCAGACTTAGACTAGCAATTGTTGGAGATGGCAGAGTTAAATGAGACAGAGTTAAATTATTAAAAAATAATTGATAATTTAATGTGAGCTGTATCATTTACCAGCGACACAATAATGACCCGTAAAAAATCGTTGCTGAGACTAGTCCAGAGTTAAATGAGACAGAGTTAAATTATTAAAATATAATTGATAATCAATTGTGAAGTGCATCATTTGCTAGTGACACAATAATGACCCGTAAAAAGTCGTTGCTGAGACTAGTCCAGAGTTAAATGAGATAGAGTTAAATTATTAAAATATAATTGATAATCCATTGTGAACTGCATCATTTGCTAGTGACACAATAATGACCCGTAAAAAATCGTTGCTGAGACTAGTCCAGAGTTAAATGAGGCAGAATTAAAGATTAAAACATAATTGATAATCAATTGTGAGTTCTATCATTTACCAGCGACACAATAATGATCCGTAAAAAATCGTTGCTGAGACTAGTCCACAGTTCAATAAGACAGAGTTAGATTATTAAAAAATAATTGATAATCCATTGTGAACTGCATCATTTACTAGTGACACAATAATGACCCGTAAAAAATCGTTGCTGAGACTAGTCCAGAGATAAATGAGACAGAGTTAAATTATTAAAAAATAATTGATCATCAATTGTGTGTTCTATCATTTACCAGCGACACAATAAAGTCCCGTAAAAAATCGTTGCTGAGACTAGTTCAGAGTTAAATGAGACAGAGTTAAATTATTAAAAAATAATTGATCATCAATTGTGTGTTCTATCATTTACCAGCGACACAATAAAGTCCCGTAAAAAATCGTTGCCGAGACTAGTTCAGAGTTAAATGAAACAGGGTTATTTTATTAAAAAATAATTGATAATTAAATCTGAGATGTATCATTTACCAGCGACACATATCGTGATAATTTACTAGATATGTACCGAAAATTACAGAAAGGAGGATTGATGAAAAATGCGTGATAATTTCAAAGAAATGATGCAATCGGCGCCGATAGTTGTCTCGCGGAAACGTCGACAGGCTCCCGCGGATGCCGTAAATGGCATTTTCCTTCGGATGCACTTTTTGCGCCTGGGTAGCTGCGCCGGGAAAGGAATCTTCAGATCCTCGGATCTGAAGAGACGAGGCCGCGTTCCATGTGTCGACTCCGATCGTCAACGTCAGCCGTCTCGCCACGTAGGCGTCTATTTCCGCGGAATTTCAGCCGTATTTCCGCTCCCGGGACTTTCGACGTACCCCGTCGATTGCGTTCATCCGAACTTTCGTATTCCCAGTCACACTTCCTACATCTGTCGTTCAATCTTTCCAATCCGTTTTCTTTTTTCTCTGTTGCTTGACAGCCCAATTTGTGCGTGGTCACTGGATTTCGCGCGGAAATATATGCATCAACACCGAACCTACCAAGCATTAAAATTATCTGGAAAATGTCGGCTTATAAAATTGGCAAATTTGTTCTTTCACCTTCCACAAATGAGTTTTTATAATTTCAATAATTGTAACTTACGAAACCAGTCATTCAACCGTGGTAAGTTTAGCATTAAATACATGTCGACCGAATGGATTTATAGACCAAATGGTACGATTTTCAAGTTAATTTAACTCCAGATAATTACATTATCGTACATGGAAATAACGAGGCCAGTTAAACCGCAAATATAATTAAACTCCTTTCAATTCGCAACGAAAATGTTCTGCCACAAAATACGATCTATCTTGAGAATTTATCATATTATCTATGTCAAATTATGAAACAAATGAGATCGCTAACAACTTTGACAAGTGATTGACGCGACCCTTTATAATTAATTAAAACGATTATTTGGTCTTACGAAGAAGCACAATACAATTAAATTTATGGTTACCAATAGGATTATTAATAGAAAATTTAAAACAAGGGAAAACATTGTTTGTTCTGGAAGAGCACGCGACAGAAGAATAAAATTTCTATTCAATTTGCGTACATCGCAATCTAATTTGAAAAATTAGATTGATGCGACCCTGAATAATTAATTAAAACGATTATTTGGTCTTACGAAGAAGCGGAATACAATTAAATTTATGGCTACCAATAGGATTATTAATAGACAATGTAAAACAATGGAAAACGTTGTTTGTCCTGGAAGAGCACGCGACAGAAGAATAAAATTTCTATTGAATTTGAGTACATCACAATCTAATTTGCAAAAATCTACATTTTCACAAAGACGGTCTCTTAATTACAAAGGGAAGCAGACTCATGACAACATTTTCCGGGCTCCAGCAGACTCGCGAATTCCCTTGTAACGGGTCAAAGTCTCCCAATGGAATTTTCCTTTGTCCGTGTAATTTTTCAAGCACGATGTTTGCGCATCGGACAAACGCAGGAAAAATATGTATTTTAATAAATTCGAGCTCTTTCATTAATGTTTTTCACGATATTATATGTTCCTCTCTTCCGCGATATTCTCTGGGGCAAACGATGCCAAATCTATTATTTCAGTTTCGTGCATTTTAATGTGTTTGTTATTTAACGTCGCCTATTGTTTTTATCGATATTCCGTCGACGTCGCTCCGCGCTGTGTCGCAGCGTTCCGGAAAAAATACGGACGATATTGTTGCAAGGCTTGTAATTCACAGTTTTTGTCAGGTACCGAGACACTCGCGAGTCTACTGCGCTGTGTTAAACTCCCGGTACTTTCGCTCGTAACGTGGAAACAAGAAAAAAATGATTTTACGAGGACAGTAGGAAAAACTGCGCGAACTCAACTAAAGCGCCTCGTTTAACGGCCTTTTTGCAAACATCACCTCTATCCTGTGTTTCACTGCGGCCCTATTTACACTCGGCTTTAAGATTACACGCGTGTATACGCCGTGTCGACGCAAGACTTTCGACCACGGCAATCTATGTATCAACAGAAACTGGCGATCGAACCCATTTTGTCAGCTGGACCAGCTAGACACATTGCTGAAACACTGAAATATTTAGGAATTTATTCTGAGAAATTGCTACACGGTTGAGAATTTTCCTTTTGCACTGCGCACTGCTATCGCGTACTACAAACACAGTTTTTTAGGGATTTGAAGGTAGGTTTCTCCCCAAAGCTTGTTTCATTTAGTCGCGAACTAAAAAGGAACAACGAAAAATCAGATTTTTTTTAAAAATACGAAACAAAAAAGGTGTAACTTTCCATTTAGGAGCGAACCTCGCAAAAAACGATTGGAACAAAACTGTTAAATTGGTATGAGGACTAGGAGGAAAAAGTCATTTTTTCGATGAATTTCCCGGTCAAACGAAAGGAAATATAGGAAAAATAGGTTGCTACACTTTTTTTTTCTTGGAAATAAAAATAGGAACGAGATCCAATTGTTACAGATTTCCACGCGATTTTCTTGCTAAAGACATTCATAATACTCTCGCTGAACGGATTCACTCGAGGGCTAGTATTTTTATGATTATTTAGATGATTAGTAACGTCAGGCGTTGTTGCTGGTAAGACGCGCGTATCCTCCGGACAAATAATTTGAACACGAAACAGCCATTCGCCGGGATCCGTTTAACGACGCGGTTCCCGGCTACTTTTCCTGCTTTATGGAAACACGCCGAACTCATTTGGATTTAACCCAGTTTCGCCGACGGAGATCACGCGGGAATATGCTCGCGAACGAACAAACTACTTCCCTGAGGAGACCGCCGAAACAGCCCCCACCAAATAATTATATTCTTCGCGGTCGTTGTGAAGAATTTTGCCCACGAAACTTTCCAACGCTCTGAAATTCACAATAACGGACCGGACTGTCGCGTCGCTGCGAGGCCGCCCGAAAAACAGGGATGTTCCATTAATACGAGATTTAATCAACAAGTTCGCCCAAAATTTCTTACTCCTTGCTCAACTTTTCTGGGAAAACCATGTTGCTGCGCAGTTTTATAATTGCGCTATGCATCACATCGTATGCTGTAGAAATAACAGAAGATGGAAGATCTAACTTCTAGAATTGGACCACAGAAATAATTAAGGTTGATTAGTGTCCGAGAAAAATTGGCGAATTCAAGGCATGTAATACCTTTAGAAATTATTTAAACGCGGTTAAATGTTCGTATCGTTACAGAAATATTTACCATCGTATTTGTAAGACTCTAAGCCTTAGAAAATTGTTAAACGAGAAAAGGAGTTTATGCTTTGCGTACAAATCTCTTGCGATTCCATTGCAAAAGCTAGATGAATGGTTTTTTACGCATAACAATACCTTAGAGTCTTGTACCATTCACCTAGCTTTTGCAATGGAACCACAAGAGATTTGTACGCAAAGCATAAACTCCTTTTCTCGTTTAACAATTTTGATAAGCCAGGGCTAATACATCGAGGCTCTGAAATTCTTTCGATCTATCTCCGGCTTTGGATTTCGCCAGCGCATTTTGACCACGAACGCGTAAAATCCGGTATAAAAATTGATGAGTATCCGGGAGAAATTAGCGAGTTAATGACGCCGCGCTCCCTCTATACATTGTTTCAACCTGTTCGCTCTTTTGTCGAGTATGGATAGTTTAATCCGCCCCAAACGTGACGTTACAACGATCATAAAATGTTGAAGTGGTTGGTCACGGTTCGAGGGATCGATACAGGTTTCAATTTAGTCCTCGGAGTACCTTCGGAGTCGTTAAGCGATTCGTCCGCGGTATTATTTAATGAAGTCGTTGGGGCGCTGCCGTTGTAACTTTATAGCGAAACGGTCTGCACAAGCGGAGTTTCCCGAGAACGATAATATCGAGCGTGTGCCGTCAGGATGCTAATAAACGTTCTAACGCTCGGCTGGAGACGGTCCCGCGGGCCGAGGCGGGGCCCCGGGAGCTTTTCGAAATAAGGAAAAATGATAAAACTTCGAAACGTAACGGATCCGGGGATGCTCGCAACGCTGCGGGATATTGTTCACGCGCTAAAAGCCGAGACATTTTCCTAGTCCCGCGCTTCAGTTTCCCATATTTCCTACGGCGCACGCCGCACGGGAACAGCTTTACTGCGACAGAAGCTCGCGGAAGGAACGCTTCTCCAACGAGCACACCAGTCATCCAATTCCGGCGACCCACTGCGAACCGATCTCAGAACTCGAATACTGCCTATTTCCGCGACGTATCCCAGCCCGATCTTTCAATTATTTCGACGATACGTTGCGTTATATTATGGCGATTCTTTGCTTCTGTCTAAGATCGATTTTATACGCTATAGACAATTAAGACAAAATTTCAGTAATATTTTTTCTACCTTCGTCATCTTTATTTCTCTCTGCAACTATAGGAGGCTTTCAATATCCTGAAGGACATTCATTATGAACTTAGAATAATAAACATTCATTATGAACGTTTTTTAAAATTGTCTGATTCTACGATTTTATAGCATGTCGAAAAATAAGGTTAGCACGTCATTAATATTTTTCGTACCTTCACCAACTTTATTTCTGTCTGCAACTATAGGAGGCTTTCAATATCCTGAAGGACATTCATTATGAACTTAGAATAATGAACATTCATTATGAACGTTTTTTATAATTGTCTGATTCTACGATTTTATAGCATGTCGAAAAATAAGGTCAGCACGTCATTAATATTTTTCGTACCTTCACCAACTTTATTTCTGTCTGCAACTATAGGAGGCTTTCAATATCCTGATAAACATTCATTATGAACGTTTTTTGAAATTGTCTGATTCGACGATTTTGTAGCATGTTGAAAAATAAGGACAGAACTTCAGTAATATTTTTCGTAGCTTTATAATCCTTATTTCTACCCGCAATTACTTCTGTAGGAGGCTTTCAATATTCTGGAGGACAGTATAATTCTTTATAATATTCCTTTGTTATTTACATTTTTTTTAAATTGTCTGATTCGACGATTATATACCATGTCGAAAAATAAGGTCAGAACTTCAGTAATACTTTTCGTAGCTCTAGAATCCTTATTTCTGCCCGCAATTACTTCTGTAGGAGGCTTTCAATATTCTGGAGGACCGTATAATTCTTTATAATATCCCTTTGTTATTTACATTTTTTTAAAATTATCTGATGCGACGACTTTATAGTATGTCGAAAAATAAGGACTGAAGTTCGGTAATATTTTTCGTACCTTTATAATCTTTATTTCTGTCTGCAACTATAGGAAGATTTTAATATCCTGGAGGACATTCATTATGTATTTTTTTTTAAAAATTGTCTGATCCGACGATTTTATAGCATGTCGAAAAATAAGGACAGAACTTCAGTAATATTTTTCGTAGCTTTACAATCTTCATTTCTGTCCGCAATTATTTTTATAGGTGTCTTACAGTATCCTGGAGGACATAGTATAGTTCTCTATAATATTTCTTCTTTATTAACAATTTTAAAATATTTTACAGCATGTCGAAAAAACAAGTGCAGGACTTTAATCATTCTTTTCGCACTCTTGCGGTCTTCGTTTCTCTTCGTAATTTTTTACAAGATAGTTTTAATACAGCTCATTGGAAGATTTAGTGATCTTTTTTTTAAAAATTGCTCGCTTCTATCGGACCCCTCCGGCATTATATTCATATTCCGACGAAACGCAAGCATGTTTCGCATTTTATCAGGACTTTCAGCATTGGTACACTCGAAACCAAGTTATTCCGGCGGTCATGAAGTTTATCGTGCGTCCGTTTCGAATGGTCTCGACCTTTGTTCGAAAAGTTGAAGGCGAGCCGTCTATAAAACGCAACAGCCACCGGGTTATTTTCACATCGAGTCCTGTCGTTCGTCGAGGCTTCTTATACGATCGTACATCACGGGTTGGGTCAGTCGTGAACGCACGATAAGACGGTCGCTTCGTCCTCTCGCTGCTTCTGCTCAGCTTCTGCTTTTAGGTCAGTCGTTCCGAAAGGGCCAGTTCCTCGTAAAACGTATCCAAAGTATCGGGATCCTTGAAATCGTTGGTCGCCCCCGTGAATCTCGAGTGATATATTATACCACGATCGAATTCCTAGAAAATCCGAAGAACCGGGAAAATCTTGCTGTCCGGTGACCCGGTGTTAGGTGGAAAGTTCATCTCCTGTCCCCTTGCGCGGTAATGGCTCTGCTTTAAGAAATTGCCATTTATCTAATTTTATTGTCCCCTTCCACTCTTTTTCGCTATAATAACTAAAACAAATTCATGCAGAGTCTACTGTATAAGAATGGAATCTACTTCTTAGTAAATATCCTCAGTAATTTTTTAAGAGCAAAGAAATTTTAATGGTTGCAGCTGCGAAGAAGTAATTAGTTTCTGCTCGTTGTTTCAGTTGCAGATTTTTATTTGAAAGAAAAGACGAAAATATTGTACGTTGCCTCGGGCTGTGGTTTTGCGGAATGTATAATTGCCACAATGTACAATTCGAATTTCATTACCGGGATTAGCAAGTAATTAATTTACTATCCACTGAGATTAAGTTCGTAGCTCGTTAAAGTTTCCTTTCTCGCTGCGTTCCGTGAAAATCGGATGATTAAACTGCCAGCTAGCCCGACAGTCCGTATTACTTTCGCTCGAACGAGAGAGAGGAAACTCAAAATTTGCTGCCCTACGGGAACGTTAAAAATACGAACGAGAGAACGAGTCGAAAATAGAAGGGGTGGAGTTGCTGGAGAAATGAGACGGTGGTTAGTTATGTATGTAGCTACGGCGCGAACAAAAAAGGTACAGTGCAGCGTAAAAGTTGCTGGAAGATTGTTAGCAACCATAATCTCTTTAAATTTCATTTTCTTTTCTTCGTTTTTACTATGTACACCGTTTCAATTAATAAAGAGAGTACGGAGCTAACGATGTTTTTTCAAAAGTTGCGCAAACCCTTATAAAACCTTGACGAAACTAGATGGATTCTTGAAAGTTTTTCATAGAAAAATTTGGAAAATCTGGTTGGATCGTAAATTTGTACGTGAAGCATCAAATAGAAGTACTTACAAACCACTACATTACTACAGCAATACCTAATTAAAGTACTAATTATATTATTATATTATTAATATGCAACGATATCAAAGTACTGAAATATTCAAGTACTAAAACACTGAACCACTGCCATACAAGATGTGTATGTGCTAAGGTATTAAGGTTCCAAAGTATTCGAGTACCAAAGTACCCATACATTAAAGTA
>CM052198.1:5220528-5231709 GCA_028455805.1 Lasioglossum figueresi | reverse complement strand
GTTCGGATAACAGGGCGTTTGAATATTGGAGCGTTCGGATAACTGAGCGTTTAAATAACTAAGCGCCCCGATAACAGAGCGTCCGGATAACTGAGCGTCCAGATAACTGAGCGTTTGGATAACTTAGCGTCCCGATAATAGAGCATCCTAATAACTCAGCGCTCGGATAACTGTGCGTATGAATAACTAATCGTACAAATAACAGAGCGCCCCGATAACAGAGCATCCAGATTACCGAGCGTCCAAATAACAGCGTTCGGATAACCGTGGGAATTTTCGCATTACTAACGCTAACGATTTAACATTGTTACGGTTGATTTTACATTTCCCCGCGTTCCTTGTACAGAACGATAAAAGATTAACGCAAACTGCAAGGCGTATGAAATGAAAAAGTCAAGCTGTTCGGTCCGCTTAAATAAATTGAAACGTCACTCGCAATATATTTAGTTTATTCAAACGACTTAACCCTTCTCTTTACGACGGGGTTGACCGCAATTCGAAACTTCACCGCGAAGCGAGTGTAACCTTTTTTACGACCTCTCTTGAAGTCAACAGCACTTCCGGCAGTGTGCTTTGTCCTTGGCATCCATAATCGTCGGGCCATCTTACTTACATTTTAGTCTCGTAGCTTTTCGGTGAACGTTTTTCATGCAAAGTGTATTCTAATATCATCGTTTACTTTATGGGGCTGGTTTTATCTTAGTTAGCAACCCCGCATTTGCCTTTCTACTCGGTTTTCTTCATTTTTATGCAGTCTAGTTTAATTCCAGTTTAGCTTCTCGTTTAGAGGTAATCTAGTCGATTTTAGGGTTGTAATCTAGCTCTTTGTGTCTTAGTTTTGGCTTCTATGTACACGTAATTCTAATTTATAGCTTCTCATTCCAACTCATTCTCGTTTATACTAGTGTTTTATATAGCTTTTCACGAACATGTGTCAATATTTTTTTATTCCACGTCATTCTAATGCATATTTTTTGTTTGTTCTAGTCTTTTATATCATTACTCTAGTCTAGCTTTTTATTCCACGTCATCCGAATTTATCTTAGTGATTTACTCTGGTGTTTTATATTCATCTAATCCTAGTTTTTATTCTAGCTTTCAAATCTAGTTTTTATTCCATGCAATTCTAGCTTATTCTAGCATTTTACATTCGCATTATTCTACTTTATTCCAGTGTCGCTACGACCGCATATCTTCGTCGCTGCCAGAGCTTAATACGTATAGAACAAATGGCAATAATAAATTTCGGAGACCACGTTCAACGATGGATGATCTCCCGCGAAATTTCAGTCAGGGTTGTAGTGCCAGGAACCGATCCAGCGAGAAAATTCTCGACGATGCTCTCCGGCACGTAGTTTTTATTTGTCCTAGGCGTTTCGAGGCGTTAAAAGCGTTTCACCTTTTCATCTCGCGCGAAAATTCTGCATTCTCCCTTTCTCTCACTCTCTCCCTTTTTTCATCGCGGCCTGTAATTACACACGGCGCGGTAAACGGTGCCGCGTAACCCGTGGACGGGTGAGAAATAATTTTCTCGCTCTCCCGCCAGACGCATTTATTAAAATTATACCGTGCAAAAAGGAAAGTATAGAGCGATCACGTGCTTTGAGCCGTGGTACACGAGACCCTCGACTACTATACATAAGTACACACGTATGTATGTATGTATAGGTGTATACATGCACGGGCACGTTGTCAGGAAGCTGTTCCCCGTCGCTTAGCAAAATATTTGCCGCGCGTTCGAATCGATAATTTCCTTCTGCGAAATGAAGCCGGGAGTTTCGGTGCTCGCGACCTACTCAACTTTCCTGGCTTCGACCCCGGTTCCCAAGGAAAAATCTACGAGCTCTGTCGACGCTTGTTGCATCGTGCGCTACTCGTTAATAATTTCATTATGCGGGCTCTGAAACGCCCACGTTTTCTGCTGCGTTATCTGCGAAGCTAGAAGGCTCGGCCGTATTTACGGTACCGGGAAAAGTTTGCGGACGTGCGAGAATTAAGACGGATCTCGTTTTGATGATTCGTGTAATGCATATAATGTGTGTTACACGATCTATAGAATCTGCACGATGCACACTGTGGAATTCATACAGTATACAATGTATACTATGTGCAATATACCGTGTCCACTATGTACACTGGAATTCATACAGTATGCAATGTATACTATGTGCAATACACCGTGTATACGATGTATACAATGTGCAATACACCGTGTGAACAATCTATACAATGTGAAATATGTATATACAATGTACGTATATGTTACGGTAAATGTGATTAATCCGGAGATTATGTATAATTGCCGGATGTGATAAATTATTGAATATTTATAAAATTAAATAGGGTGTTTATATATTTCCCAACTTGTAATGGTGAATGTGATAATAAATATCTTGACCGATTGAGCTAGTAGAACACATAGCTGCTTTTTGAGTAACTACTATTTAGAAGGGTAGTTTTTCGTTGGAAACTACCGCGCGAGAGGCTGCGATCATCAATATTTTATAATTTACAATTTAAAATTCAATAAATGATTGATCAATAAATGAAAGAGAGAGAGTGTACGATAGATTTAGAATACATAGTAGATAAGATTAGAATAGTAGTAAATAGCGATAGATTTTAAGGCAAGCCGATAGTAATCCGACCGAGGCCAACAGCGCCGGTTTATTAAAACAAAGTGTTTTATTTTTTCTTTTGTTTTACACAAGCGAGCGGGAATGACATTGATCTGGGTTAGGTAGAGATGAAACTGACATAAATTGTTCCAAATTTGGTGTAGAGGTTTTAATTATATTAATAAACTGTGGGAAATATTAGAAAAAAGAAGGGTCTGGGTTATATAATAAATAAAAGGTATTATACAGCTAACCCAGACCTAACCCAAAGCAATTTTGATACAGTCATGGACTATTATCACATTCATTTTATCTCTTTCTGACAGTCAATCAGTCGATCAGCCGAGATATTTATCACATTCGCCATTACGAGTTGAATTATATAATCTCCCCAGTTAATTTGATAAATATTCAATAATTTCTCACATTTACCAAATAAACTGGTGGTTATATGTAATGAACGGTAATTATACATATAATCACCAGGTTATTACATTTACCGTAACATATACATTGCACCCGAAAATGTATTTCCTTCCTCCATCGTGTATTTCGTAACGGCGCGATAGGCAAATCCAAGAATGTATTGTGGCTGCTGGTGGCTCCTGGTGCATCTCGGTGCATCGTGCATCGCTACACAAACGAGGTCGCGATCCTCGCGTCTCGTCGCTTCGAAAAAGTCAATTACAAGTGTAATCGCGTATCCGTTGGCGAGCGGGCAATTTATCCGCGAAATTTAGCATCGGTCAACTCGATGGCGGATATCACTTCGGAATGCACCCGATGTCCGGACGGTTATCACGACCCAAAAGTAGGTACATGGGTTGCAACGACAAGCGCGTAACTATCCTGTTGCCTGTTGTCTATGCAGCTCTCTCTCTCTCTCTCTCTCTCTCTCTCTCTCTCTCTCTCTCTCTTTAGTCTTCCTGCACTGCGGCAAATACGATCTCGTTCGCGCGCGAGTCCCTGTAACGGGATACGTTTACACTGATGCAACAACCCGTGCATCCTGCTGCGAGCACGATGCCACGGTGCACGATTCACGATGCACGTATCTGCAGCCCTTTGCCATTCATCCTGGCAGAGCGAGTCGCGCGAAAGATACTCGACGCACTTGAAATTAAAAGGAGATCGCATCGAGCCGGCTGCACGCTGTCAAACCTGACAGAAAACTCGGGTTTCAAAGCCTGTCTTTGAATATCCTCTTCGCGTATAGTGCTATATAATTACGAACTTTCGTGTCTTCGTTATTAGTGTCTGTGATTAGCAAACTGCTAAATACTGTCTACTTTGTATAATACGCGGAGATTTTTCGGTAGCAATTTGTAAAATGCTTGCAGCTTCTTATACCTGATTGTTCTCTATTTCCATTATTAACCCATAGCACTCGAGTGGTGACTCAGAGTCACCATTAAAAATTAATGTTCAAATTATTAAATGTGTTGGTATGTAATCAATTACTGAACAGTTAGCGATTGTATGAGATATTATACCAATTTCATATCCATAAAATTTGAAAAATCATGGAGAATGGAAATAGTCTAGGTCGAAAGAAATGTTTAATTTTCGAATTAAAATAGCTCCGAGTGCAAAGGGTTAAATCTCACTAGAATCAGTAGACTGTTATTAGATGCTATATGCAAGCAGAGAGCTTTGTGGATTCGTCAACGAAATTTTGTACGAACCAAACCATTTGAACTGAACCTTACAGAGTTTTATAGACTGATTTCTAAAATTAATTCGGGTTCGGTTCGGGTTTTTTCTCCGAGTTCGGATCCGGACCCGAAAATACATGAACCCCTAATAATGGCACTCCTAATAATTACATTGTAGGCAATCCTATGAATTCCACCTCGTGAAAATCGAAATTGAACAAAAATTAGATCTTTCAATTTATATCATATACAGTAAAGTCGCGTTTACTGTCCGCGATCGAATACGCGATCGTTGTACAGTGCCTACCCATTCCACTGTCGGCTTTCTTTTGAACTCTCCGCGCGGTAGACGCAGTCATAAAAAAATTATGTCGATATGCGATCAATGTCCGTGCAGAAAGAACACAGGCTGTTGGGCAGTAAACGCAACTTTACCGAATTAAGAAGTTACTTTCTCAAAAATATCTTGAACCGCTTGCACATACAGTGGCGCGCAATAATATTCGGCCGCTCTAAAAAAGACGATAATATACGATTCGAACTTTTTTGGGAAACTAGAGCAATTAGTTTACTACAGGATGTGAAAAGAAAATTTTTCAAAAATTGCAATTAATCGGAATTGAAAAGATACTAAAAATTGCATTTTCAACTTTTTTATGTGGGCCTATATTGAAAATTTAAAAAATACGTTTTGTCGATCTGTGTCAATTATATGCACTGTGAAAGTTTCATCGAAATTGGTTGGTTCGGGAAAAAACGACAGGCATTGAAAGATGTTAGAATCCTTAGATTTATTGCAGTTAGAGGCCGAAAATCGTGAAACCTGCAATTTTTACCATTTTCAACGTTTGCAGCTCGTTGCAACGTCGGCCGATTTCGACGAAATTTTCAGAATATGTATAATTGACACAGATCTACAAAACGTATTTTTTAAATGTTCAATATAGGTCCACGTAAAGTAGTTGAAGATGCAACTTTTAGTATTTTTTCAACAATTCCAATCAATTGCAATTTTCTTTTAAATTTCTTGAAAATTTCTTAAAGAAGTTATTGTCTTTTTTAGAGCGGCCGAATATTATTGCGCGCCACTGTATGTATAACTGAAAGAATGCTAAAAGAGAGCTACCCCAGAATGACTTGAGCGAACGACGATGAATAACATCGGAAATATTGCCACATATTTCCAGGGATGTTCATCGAATAAAGAATTCATGCGGTACAGAATGAAACCGATCGATTGTTCTCTTTCTCGTTTCCAGAAGAAGCTGTGCAGAGTAACCGGCTGTTCGAGGCGGATAGCTCGCAAACACGGCAACCGTCGGACGGCGAACCGTACTTCGACACGACGATTTCGCCGAACGTGACGGGCCTCGTTGGAGAAACGGTTCAACTCCTCTGCAAGGTGAAGAACCTGGGAAATAGAACCGTAAGTGCTCCTCGACTATGCTCTCTTTTCACTATAGCTACCGTGCTCTCACGGACCTCTTGATTTACTCGAGACAATCGATTCCACCTACCCCGCAAACTCACTGGCCGAGTTGTTTCGCCAAAAACCGACCGCCTCGGAAATAAACGCGACACGTATTCATACAAACATACATGCTGTCCTGAAACATCCTCTGGTTGTTTCGTGAAATCGTGTATTTTCCATCGGGAACATACTGGAACGCATTCCCCGAAAAATGCTTAATCAAAATCACAAAGGAACACGTGCTTTACTTTTAACCGTTCGCGAATTTATTATTTTCACATGTTTTCGAAATGTTCAGCTGTTCGTGTAAACAAAAATTATTTTGCAAACTGGTTACACGAGAAACACCCTTTGAAATCGTGTCAATCGTGTCGTGTAAATGAAACGTAATTGTTTGTTTTAAATTGTCAAAGAAAAATGGGCGAACAATTATCCTAGGTTCTTATATGTAAATGCAAGCGTTCTCAGTCAAAATTCATTGACGCTATAAATAAATACATTCGTTGAAGCATAATTTTCGATTTTAAAGTGCCAAATAAAATGGGTCAGATATTATTCTAGGCTCTAATAATGAAAGGAACGTATGATGGTCGGCACGTGGAATTTTAACCCTCGCAAAGTAAGGTCTATTAATACATAAATTGTAAGGTGGAATCTCTTAGACCCCGACAAAATGAATTTCATAAATAGCCTCGCTTTTAATAAATTCGGGATAAAGAGTACCACAGGATAAAAATTAAACAAACAGATTCAATTGTATTCTTATAAAAATGCTTTTCAAAAATTTGAAGCTGGGATCTCTGAGACCCCGCATTGCCTTGCAGTTTATAATTAAACTTCCTCAGTTACGAAGGAGACACTTTTTCGTCTCGTTCTTCGGCTCGGCATTTACTCTCAAGCATTAGTTTTTCCAGGATTATAGACGATTTTCGCCACTGAGGCTGTCGACGTTGAAAATGTCGTTTGCGCATAGCACGGTAATTGTGGACGGACCAAATTAATTGGACGGCGGAGGATCGCGTTTGAAAATGTAACAAACGACGGGCGAATTGAACTAAACGCGTGCGCGAGATCACCCGGCTCGTTGTAAACACGCAGCCCGCGTGAATTGACCGGTAAACAAGCGGGTACACGGCCGGATACATGCGTGAGCACGTCGACCCGCCCCGATAGAGTGGGGTACGGCCCGTTGGCATGTCACGCGACGCGTCAACGAACGCGAACTGTCAACGCGTTAGGTCATTGATAGCCACTAAAACCTGATAATGATCGTCGGACTAGAGCGAAAAGCGGCAGCTTATTTTCTGTGCTAATAATTCTCACAGTTTTGCGTTTGTCGTGCACCTTTAATTTCTTTTTAAATCTAATTTAAGGCGGTAGACTCGTCTCCGGGATGGCAAGGGTGCGGGATTCGCGTTATCATTTCTAGATAATACAAAAATGGGGGATTTTCAGTAGTCAAAAACGCTAGATAAAAGATTTGCATTTATCGACAGCATGCAGCTATGAACATATGACTAAATAAAAGATAGATCTAGTGCGCTATCACCCTCGAAAGTCCTATTTTTTAGTTTACGAGGCGTAATTTGCATTATTCGGCAGCATGTGGTTACGTTCAACGAAAAATAGGACTTTTGACAGCGATAGTGCCCTAGATCGATCTTTTATTTAGCCTTATGTTCATAGCTACATGCTGCCGAATAATGCAAATTACGCCTCGTAAACGAACAAATAGGACTTTTGAGAGCGAGAGCGCCCTAGATCTATCTTTTATTTAGCTTTATGTTCAAGCTACATGTTGCCCAATAATGCAAATAACGCCTCGTAAACGAAAAAATAGGACTTTTGAGAGCGATAGCACCCTAGATCGATCTTTTATCTAGAGTAGAATAATGCAAATTACGCCTCAGAAAGGAAAAATAGGACTTTTGAGGGCGATAGCATGCTAGATCGATCTTTTATTTAGCCTTATGTTCATAGCTACATGCAGCCCAATAATGCAAATTACACCTTCTAAACGAAAAAATAGGACTTTTGAGGGCGACAGCGGCCTGTATCGATCTTTTATCTAGCGTTTTTGACTAGTAAAAACCCCCATTTTTGTATGTGGCGGCTAACTTCCTACACTCGCCACAAGATGGACAGATAGTCAAAGATCTTTCCCACTACATAGTACCTGATCCTTCACCGATTCTTATATATACCGTCCTCAACCGCCTTCCGATGTCCAAGCATCTAAGACTTAGATTCTAAGGCAAGGCCCGCTATTTAGTCTTTCCGATGGTCCTCTAGCTTTTCCTCCTCACTGTTGGTTTTCTGGGAGGCGGGATATTCAAATAAAGAAAACATTTATGAAGTTCACGCTTGCAATCGTTCTCTAACCCTCTTCAGATGCGACTGAGGCGAACTGCAACCAAGACTAAAATGCAACGCTTGTCGAGCTGACGGTCCTTAGCTTATACCCGCGCATTTAATACATGGCCTTTGGGTCCAACAGGCCCGGCCTTGAAAATAAACATTTGACCGTCGGTGTATCTCCGTACTTTAATACTACAAAACCGATGTGACGCAGTATTAATTTTTGCTCTTATATCGATACTCGCTCTCACTATTATGAAGGATTTTTCGGAATAACCTAGAGATTGTTTCCCTGTAAACAGAGTTTATTTCTTTAATTATTATCCTATATTACAACAATTATTTACACTATGTACAATCTTATCAGTAAACAGAGAAACGACATTTAAAGATTATTCTATATCGCTTGTTCATTTACACTTTTATCACTCTATTTATGGACATGTGCTCTGTTACGCAATCTCTATCTATCTATCTCCTTCTACTATTCGTTCTCTCTAACAGTAGGATACTCTACGACGCGCGAGGCGCGGTAAGATTTGAATCTAAGAAATACCATCTCTTTGCATGTATTATCGAGAAACGAGAACGCGAAACCCGCACCCTTGAAATCCTGGAAAAACGAGTCGAAAACATTTAAAAAATGCGTTTTCAAAGTATATCGATGAATCGAATCACTATGCAGAACAACGGGTAAGGTCAATAGCGTTCGTAATAATGGGACGACAAGGTGAACGACGGATAATAATGAGAAAAAAAAGAGAGGTCAAAAAGAGGATATTAAAGTTCTACGATCCGATGTTGTAAAGGACGAAGTGCCTGATGGTAATAATCTGATGGTGTGGCGGAGACGTCGAGCGAAACATAATGCAGCGTGCCCCGCACGGTGCATTATCCTCGGACACGACTCTCCGTCGTCAACGACGGCGACATCGATACCGTCTCGCTCGTAATGTCTTCGGGAAGCGAAAGATATTCGAACGAAATTTCAAACTGGTATTTACTTCGCGGCGAAACTCGATCTACAGCCGCGTTATCCCTGATTATGTTCGGGAATGAAACAGCCGGAAATAATTCGGGTATCCGTACTGCGAATTATCCTAAGTGAAATTGCTAAGGTAACAAATTAGCGAGAAACCCAATTTTTGTCTATATTTGCAACATCCCATTAGGAAGTAGAACTTGATACAGTAAAGTCGCGTTTACTATCCGCGATCGTGTACGCGATCGCTGTCCAGTGCTTACCCCCTCCACCGTCATGCTGTCCTTCTCTACGTTCGGCTTTCTTTTGAACTTTCGGCATGATCGGCGCGGTAGACACAGTCATAAAAATATAATATCGGTATGCGATCACAGTCCGTGCAGAATACAGACTGTCGGACAGTAAACGCGACTTTACTGTAGAATGTTCTGTTGGAAAAACTTTCAAATGTTTCAATTTTAGTCCATTAACACTCCATCAGCAATTGGATCGGTCGTATGTTTAGCAAAGAGGTTGAAGCTGAAAATGTCACACTTCGAACATCAAATATTTTAGTTAAAAATGAGAAATCTCCAAAACAACTAGGATGACATTAGAATGAAGACGAACACTGTGTACAAAGAATAATAACAACGTTGTTGAAAAAATTCTAAGGACTATGGATTTTACGTATTTATAACGAACTCGAAGAATGGGGATTGGACTGCGGATCTTCATGCAAAATAAAAATTTTCCTCGTCAATTACAAGACACAGGAACCGAATCAAAATTTCTTCCTGTCTTTAACAATTCTAGTAAATCGAAAATAACATATGAACGTTCCTAAATCGTGTCAATGATTTTACTGGTTTAAGAATGTATGTATTTTCGTCCTTTTAAAATAATTAATGCTCCCATAATAAATTTTATTTATTACTTTTTATTTCTCGTAAAAATCTGCAGTCTAATAACACCACTAACACAGCAGGGTTAAATTTCGCATGTAGAATATAAACAAATTGTCTATAAGCAAAGAGATAAGGCAAACTCGGATTTCTCTAGTCGATTCAGACATGTCCGTTCGTTTATTAAAATTCATTTGGCAGATCCGTGGCGATGGGTCATGCTTGGCACGCCATTAATCGAATAAACGAATCCTTTAACATCCGGCGCACGTAATCGAACGCAAAGCAACCTACTTCGCGACTTTGCGGAGGCAAAGCTCGCCGTAATACCGTGAAACGGTGCTCGAAGTTAATCAACGGGTCTGCTCTCAGGGTCTCCCGGAGTCCCGGTTGATAATTGCATAACCAGAATAATCGCGAGTTGCTTTTCAACGCGTTTAATCCACGGGGGATCTGCTCATTCTGCTTCGGCCTTTCTCTCGCTTCCTTCGGCCATTCGGCAGACTCCACACCTTCTGTAAACACCGACGCTCTCATAACATTTCGTCCCCTAGCAACGTTCCCGTAGAATTCACGAATTAATTCTGCCACCTTGAAACGTTTCGTTTCGCGATTATTAGGAAAATAGTCGCGAGACACCGAGCATCGAAATCATCCATTCTTACCGTAACATTATCCATTCTTGCTTTGCAGTTATCCACTCTGGCCTTGACAAATACTTCGAAAGTCAACGTGCACGTTGGTTTGTTTGTAAAACGTTTTCATTTGCCCATGAAACACGTTTTCAAACGATCAGTGTTCATTAATGCTAGTCGTTTAATTTTGTCACGATATCATTTTATATTTTACATCTTTGCGAATCACATACGCTCGTGCACAAGAAAAACGTCACATAATTCATTTGTTCATGAAACACGTTTCCAAACGTTCATTGTTCATTAATGCTTGTCATTCAATTTTGTCACGATATCATTTCATATTTTATATCTTTATGAATCACATACGCTCGTGCACAAGAAAAACGTCACATAATTCATTTGTTCATGAAGCACGTTTCCAAACGTTCATTGTTCATTAATGCTTGTCATTTAATGTTGTCACGATATCATTTTATATTTTACATCTTTGCGAATCACATACGCCCGTGCACAAGAAAAACGTCACACAATTCATTTGTTCATGAAACACGTTTCCAAACGTTCATTGTTCATTA
>CM052198.1:5208179-5220428 GCA_028455805.1 Lasioglossum figueresi | reverse complement strand
GAATCACATACGCTCGTGCACAAGAAAAACGTCACATAATTCATTTGTTCATGAAACACGTTTCCAAACGTTCATTGTTCATTAATGCTTGTCATTCAATTTTGTCACGATATCATTTTATATTTCACATCGTTGCGAATCACATACGCTCGTGTACAAGAAAAACGTCACACAATTCCTGTTTCTTTTTTTATTTTAAATAATAAATCACACAAAGTATCAATCGTATACCTACTTGAAGAAATACGTCACAACTCTAATTGTTTTAGTTTTTTATACAATTATTAGGCTATATTTCTTTTTACTTACAGCCACAGCTAGTTAAACTATCGAAGGACTTTTGTTTCTCTCGTGCACGAGCGACATATTTAATAGTCACGCACATTATATGAGACACAAGATATTGATCGTGTCTTATGGCAATGTCCTATCTGTGACACTCACAAATTGAAATTTATACAATACCTAACCTGAGATTACGGGGTTTTTTCTTTCCCATGTCATGTAATGTTTAACTCCACAGACCTACAAACACTACATGTAAGATCTTATGTTCGTTCCTGAAAGATTGCGAACTATGTATATAACGTCGCTAATGTCCAGTAGCAGTCAACCGTTTCGTTTTGCATTGAACGGCTGGAACGTTCTATCCGGAAACCATTTCGAGTCAACTCCCAACCAAATATGTTAGTGCTGTATTCGAAAATGTTCATTATATCTTAATCTTAGTTTATAAGCTATCTTTGTAATGTTGGCATGCACATCCTGCATGCTGCTAATAATCCCATTTGGGGTTCTATAGCTTAATAATAAAAAAAAAAGGAAAATGCAGAAACTCAAGTCCGCTCACTGAAAGTGTGTCGTATCCAATAATAGTTTGTTAAATATTTCTTAACGCAATATGGTGCACCGATGTCGTCCCTGAAGGGTTTTCTTCAGCCTCGTGGCTTCTCGGTACACCTTTCATTTTCACCTGACGAGCCACAGGCCCGTACACTAAACGTCCGTTCGAGGAGTTCCTTACGAGCGGTTACGCGGATTAAGTATAAAAAGAGGAGCGCTGATTGGCTCCGGGTACTGCGGGACCGGTTCCGGTTCGGGTGCGCACGGCGTGTTACATTTTTAATCCCAAAACTCATCTCTATGCAAAACATGTGCTCACACGTACGGGTCAACCGGGTACGTGTGTGCCCGGCTAATACGTTTCGTTGATACCCTGCCGTTCGCATTCGTGCGTGTAACGTTTCCACGCGACGCGCGAGTGTATCACTGAAATTTCCTCGGCCTAGCTTTGGGAAGAGAGCCAGCCTCCAGGCTCGCCGAAAATAATGCTGTCAAGCTTGACACAGTAGACGACGCGTCGCGACGCTGAGCGCCCTCCTCTCTGCTAGCTTTATTCCACTGTAGAAACTACTGTCTCTCCGTGTTTTGATAGCGATGACGAGTGGGGAACGGTGACGTACTGTGAGAGGGTACTATGGTCCTTTGCGTACGATTCTACGTTCTCTTTATGTACGGTTCTATGTTCTCTTTAGGTCGGGTTCTATGTTCCCTTTAGGCGAGGTTCTATCTTCTCTTTTGCGTATGAGTTTACGTCCTCTTCGTGCACGATTCTCTGACCTCTTCGTGTACTATCCTGCGTCCTCTTTATTTACCATTCTATGTCCTCTTTTGCATATGAGTTTACGTTCTCTTTATCTACGATTATATGTCCTCTTTATACATATACTGTTCTATGTTCTTTTCATGTACTGTTCTACGTTCTCTTTAATGTACGATTCTACGTCCTAGCCACGCGTGATTCTAGGTTCTCTTCATTCTACGATTCTACACCTTCTCTATCTATGTACAATTTAATATTCTCTCTACCGCGTGGAGCTCTTTGCTTAGGGGTAGAACTTAAAGGGTATCGATAAATTAAATAATTGTTTTCGATTGAAAAATTGAAGCACTGCTGAACCTAATCTATGCATAGAGTACAAACAAAAGTATTCTACTGGTTTGAAAACTTCTTGGTGGAACCTTGAAGAATACGTGTTGAAGTACACCGACGATGTGCACGAAACAATACACACGGACAGCACTAGCATACTAAGATCTTTTAGGTCTACCTGTATTTTATTGCAGACCTTTTTCCCTTGGTATAAAAGGACCCGCTGGAGACCAAGGGCCCGTTACTCCTAGATCGGCCACAGTACACCACGTATCACGTCATTCACTCATTTGTACATTAAGTCTAATAAAGTGTATATATTTAACAGGGATCTATACCTCACTTGCAAACAACCAACAGTACGTAATTCCTGTCCACAAAAAATTTAAATTGTAATCTCTACAGCTTGTCGAGGTTAATGCAATATGTCAAGTACGCTTTACTATATCCCATAACAACGAAACATTTTTTCGTGACACCGACACTACCGGCCAGAAGCTTGGAATCACTTGCTGATTTTTGGAAAAATCGAATATATCGATTAATTTTGAAATGATTTATCGGTATCATATCAAATATTAATTAGTCGAATAATATTTCTATACAGATTTTAGCATTTTCTAATGTCCATGATGCTCTTGTATAGATTATAAACCCAGTGTAAGACGATGTTCGGATTGCACTTTTCTAAAGGGACATCTTTGGTAACTTCTAAATACAAGAAGCATGGAAAAATGTCAAATTGGAAACATTCGAAAAATAAATTGACAGGATGACCTGAATATGTCAGGCTATTATGAAAAATAAAGGCGGTTTTCTTAATGAAAGATCAATTTGAAGAAAAATGCGCATTCCTTAATAAAAAAAATGATACAAAATGTAAAACATACTGCTCGTAAGTGTTTTGACAAGTTAATCTTCCTTGGTTGTTCTAAAGGCATTCAGTTCTTCTTATAAACCTTGTGTGTCTCTGAATTTACTCCGTGAGTCCAAACTTTTGGCCGGTAGCGTATATTTTTCGAGTAATGGTATTTCTTCAGAAAACGGGGTTTTTAACGTACCGTGCGGTACAAAAGCGACACAACGAGCATTGGCATTAGAGATACAGAATCGTGGGTGGGTAATGAATGTGCGACGGTTCTCGATTGTCCAGGAATCGTATGCAGATCGCGTATCCTCGGCAGCGATGATTGCTTAGCCGCAGCCCAGGCTCGGAACGGTCCCGAGTAATCTGTTAAATTACGCCTGGCAAAAACGATTCGAATTGCCTTTTAAGCTGCGAGACGGTCGTTACGGCACGATTCAGCTCCCGGGGTAGGAAATGGCTCGGGTTGCGGCTGTTATGACGGCTCCGGATCATCGATTAGATCCCGTTCTAATTAACGGCCTCGAGAAGTTGCCGGTTTCGGTATCAAGCGAACCCCCCTTATGCCGTTTCGCACGCTTCTCCCTTTGGAACTTTGCCAATTCGCTTATCCGACTCGCTCGAATAGATATCATCTCGGGATCCGTTCTATCGTCGCAATCAACCACTTATCACCCATGCTGCCACAGCCGCGAACAATTACAAATACCGTTCCTCTTCAAAAAATTTTAGAAATTTTTCACAAATTAAAATACCATAGATTTGAAGATTTAATCCCTTGCCTTATTACAATATCGTGTCTGACTCGTAACGAAGATTCTGAACAGATTCTGATAAAAATGTGTGTTAATAATTTCCTTTAATCCGATATAAAATTCTCTCGCAGAATCTATTGTTGTTTCGTTCCTCGCCGAAAGAAAGCAAACACCGTTCCTTTTCAAAAATTTTGGAAACTTTTCACAAATCAAAATACCATAGCTTTGAAGGTTTAACTCCTTGTCTTATTACAATACCGTGTCTGACTCGTATAACGTAGATTCTGAACAGATTCTGATAAAAATGTGTGTTAATAATTTCCTTTAATCCGAAATAAAATTCTCTCGCAGAATCCTTTGTGGTTTCGTTTCTCGCTGAAGGAAAGCAAATACCGTTCCTCTTCAAGAAATTTTAGAAATTATTCCCAAATTAAAATACCATAGCTTTAAGGATTTAACTCCCTGTCTTACAATATCGTGTCTGACTCGTATCGAAGATTCTGAACAGATTCTGATAATAATATTGTGTTAATAATTTCCTTTAAACCGAAATAAAATTCTCTCGCAGAATCCTTTGTTGTCTCGTTTCTCGCCGAAAGAAAGCAAACACCGTTCCTTTTCAAAAATTTTGGAAATTTTTCACAAATAAAATACCATAGATTTGAAGATTTAACCCCATGCCTTATTACAATATCGTGTCTGACTCGTAACGAAGATTCTGAACAGATTCTGATAAAAATGTGTGTTAATAATTTCCTGTAATCCGAAATAAAATTCTCTCGCAGAATCCATTGTTGTTTCGTTTCTCGCCGAAAGAAAACAAACACCGTTCCTTCTCAAAAATGTTAGAAATTCTTCACAAATTAAAATACCATAGATTTGAAGATTTAATCCCTTGCCTTATTACAATATCGTGTCTGACTCGTAACGAAGATTCTGAACAGATTCTGATAAAAATGTGTGTTAATAATTTCCTGTAATCCGAAATAAAATTCTCTCGCAGAATCCATTGTTGTTTCGTTTCTCGCCGAAAGAAAACAAACACCGTTCCTTCTCAAAAATGTTAGAAATTCTTCACAAATTAAAATACCATAGATTTGAAGATTTAATCCCTTGCCTTATTACAATATCGTGTCTGACTCGTAACAAAGAATCTGAACAGATTCTGATAAAAACGTGTGTTAAAAATTTCCTTTAAACCGAAATAACATTCTATTCTGGTTTTGATAATGTGAAACTGTTGGAGAACATGGAATAAATATAAATTTTCTCGTTTGTTTTGATGAAAAGTTTTCTCGTTTCATCCTCTCGTTAGGTATCAAGATTATTTATTTGGATTTAAATTAATTTTCTCTCGATTCGTATCGTTGCCTCTTCCGATAACTTCCTTTGGTATCACAACGATCGATCGTGCAATAGAAATCAAGTTTATTTATCGTTAGTTCAAATGAATTTTGATTTTACATTCAACTTCAATGAATTATTTTCTATTTTCTATTAATTCGAATGTATTGGTTGATCGATTGAAATTAATGAATTCGAACAAATGAAGAACATCATCGGTTCGGAGAATACTATCTCCACTGTATCATGGATTAAACAAGTGAATTTGCTTCGAATCGGATCGTGTTGGGACCCGTTATATTCAGAAAAACCTCGCGAATACGTTGGTAAACATTTCACGAAAAAAATTAATTTCAAACAAAGATCCTGCAGGTTTCTTTCTCAACGCGTGTGTGACAGCTTTAGCGTGGTTCCCGCAGTAAAACCGTGAAACCGTGAAATTGTGGCAAGGTAGTCGAGAGAAATGTACTTCTCACCGTGGAAAAATGCGAACACGTGTTCCCGGAATATTTTTCCAACAATATACACGTGGGGCGGGATGTTTACGATAGCGCGGTTAGCGGATAGCGCGACAAACACAGGAACGGGGAGTTCGATGTGCGCTGAATCGTCGAGCGTCTAATCATTTTTGTGTTTTAGAGGGTCGATTAATCCCCCGAGTGCGGTCTGACCTAGCTTTTTCAAGCCAGCTCTTTCCCTCTCGGCTAGCAGAGTTGGGTTGGGTCGGGTTGAGTTGGTTCGGTTCGAAAGCAGCCCTTAAAAATGGACACAGCGGACAGGGACACGATCACGCCCACAGTTTACTCGTTTATGTTCGGAACTGTATCCGACCGTTATCTACCCTCTTAAAAATAGTCGAGCGCTGCTATCGACCCGTTTAAAAACAGCCCGCACGACGATTAGGCCGGTCGATCAAACCCCGTTGGCTCCGAACCCATTTTTCAATTATGCTCGCCCTCGTTTTATGCAAGCTTTATCGCCTGTAAGCTTGTCCGAATTGGTGCAACTTCGGGATGAGATAGAACACGCATTATTTCGGGTTTATCTGGACTGTTTGTTTTAATGTTAACCCTTTTATCGCAAGAAACATATATACTACGGATTTTATACATTTAAGAATGGAATGCAAAACACAGTAAAAACATTTGAAGAATTGATAATTATTATATAATTTTGAGACTAATAATATCGCTATTTAAATATAAATGCCTATTAAGTTACTCAATTCGGATACCCTGGATAAGTCGTATCTTCGTTCGCTTTAATCGTAATCAAGCTGCGGAGGAGTAATTAATTTTTGGAAATATTAACGCTAACCTTACCGCAACTGGTCAAACGACCGCTTTCACATTGTTTATTTTTTAATTATTGAAATTATAAAGACGCTTCCATTAGAAATTATTGAATAAATTTCGTTATTCGAGCAGGTATTATTATCAAAATTGTGAAAAATCTATATAAATTCATTCTTGTAAGTTTTATAAAACAATACACACTACTGTGCAAAAGAGAGATGCACGCAGTATAAATATAAGATATAACGACAAACAATATCTTTATGTAGAAATTGTATTGTACGATGATTGATTTATTGCATTTAAAGTATTAGATAATCCGCAATAACACATATATTATCAGAACTATTCAATTAAACAGCGGAATCCTTTTTCAAAACTGACTGTGTTCTTATTTGATTTTTTACGCTTTTCTATTAAATATGGCCGGGTGCTTCTTTCTTTTGCAGAGCTGTGTATGTTCGATACATTTTTTACTCGGCACGGTTACTGTTAATGAAAAAGAACTGTGTATGTACGTTCTTAACCAGTTAAGTGTGTTTGACGAATATATCCGTCATGGAGATGTGGCAGAATTTTGTGTCATGACGATTATATCCGTCATGCGTAAAATTTTGTTACAATTTCATATTTAAATTGTAATTCTGGCGAAAACTAAATTATATTCGTAAATTTTAATATGTTTAATATGTTTAGAGGGCAAGACGAAATGAAACAAACAAATGAAAATTATAAATAATTTGAGATGGATTCGTGCATCCCCGTATGCACTGGCGTCATCGCTTGATTTTCGCGACACACACAGGTGCGCGCTGTGAAAAGAGGCCGCCACAGTTAACTGGTTAATTGTGTTAATTACAGGTGGCCTGGGTCAGGCACCGAGACATACATCTCCTGACTGCTGGAGTGTACACATACACGAGCGATCAACGTTTCGTGGCGGTCCACACCCCGCACACGGAGGACTGGATCCTCAAGATCAGATACCCTCAGAAAAAGGACACCGGGACCTACGAGTGCCAACTGTCAAACACTCCGCCCATTAGCCGTTACTTCTATCTCACCGTTGTTGGTAAGTACGCAGTTTGCGTGTGTTGCAACAAAACAAAATTATTAAATTCAATCTACCAATGTCCAAAATAACAATTCATAAATGCAGCCTATTTTTCAATAGTCTGATCTCTCAAGATGAACATATATCTTAATGAATAAGTATTTATCTACGACCCTTTCAATATTAGAAAATTAGTTTTTTAACATTAAACCAACCAAGTAATAAAAGTATCTCGTAAATGTTGCCTTACAAAAATGGCAACACTAAGTTTATCGAGATCGTCCGCAATTTTGAATATTATATATGCTATTTTCCACAAATGAATTTTTATCATTTCGATAATTGTGAAATATAAAATCGATCATTCTCTGTCTTGCAAGTTTTCGAACAAATCTATCACCGCAGAGTTTAGAATCAATTCGATATTTATTGGAAATCAGAAATTCTTGAAACTCTTGAAAGTCTGAAGTCTTGATAATCTTAATAAATGTTATACTTTTTATAATATTGGTACGTTCATACTGTTATTCAACCCAATGCTGACATGACGTAATCATTGTTTTGTGACAGATGTAACATTTCAAAAATTTAGATTCTTACAAACCTTTCAAAGTTTTAAGACTTTCAAGATTTTCAATGAAGACTTTCAAGACGTCCAAGAGTTTCAAGAGTTCTAAGCTTCGAATTATGTTGCAAGCGATTCAAATTTTTTTGTCGCAAACATTGAATCGAAACGATTCGAAGTGATTCGGATCCCGTCACTACTCAGATCTTCTCATTTAAATTTACTCCTACCAAACAGTATTTATTAATTTCCCGTTGCAAACCATAAATATTGTAAAGTCGATCAGTGTACCTAATCGATAACCGTTACAAGGACAGAATTAGGCTCAGAGCTAGCGATGGGCATTCAATTCTCTGTCTTGCAAAGTTCTCGAACAAATCAATCACCACAGAGTATCGAATTCTGCTCGATATTTATTCGAAATCAGAAATTCTTGAAACTCTTGAAGTCTTATGTGAAAATTTTAAAACTCTTGTTAATCTTAATAAATGTTATGCTTTTTGTAACATTGGTACGTTCATGCTGTTATTCGTCCCAATGCTGACACGACGTTATCATTGTTTCGTGATAGATCTAATATTTCGAGAGTTTCAATTCTTAGAAACCTTCCAAAGTTTTAAGGCTTTCAAGAGTTTCGAGACAACGAAGACTTTCCAGACGTCCGAGAGTTTCAAAAGTTCTAAGTTTCGAATTATCTTGCAAGTGAATTTTTTGTCGTAAACATTGAATCGAAGCGATTCGAAGCGATTCGGATCCCATCGCTACTCAGATCTTCTCATTTGAATTTACTGCTACCAAACAGTATTTACTTATTTCCCGTTGCAAATCATAAATATTGTAAAGTCGATCAGTGTACCTAATCGATAACCGTTACAAGGACAGAATTAGGCTCAGAGCTAGCGATGGGCACTCAATACCGTCTTGCAAAGTTTTCGAACAAATCAATCACCGCAGAGTTTCGAATCGATTCGATATTTATTCGAAATCACAAATTCTTGAAACTCTTGAAGGTCTTGAAGTCTTGAAAATTTTAAAAAACTTGATAATCTTAATAAATGTTATACTTGTATAATATTGATACGTTATTACTGTTATTCATCCCAATGCTGACACGACGTAATCATTGTTCCGTGACAGATGTAACATATTTCAAGAATTTCGATTCTTACAAACCTTCCAAAGTTATAAGTTTTCCAAGATTTTCAATGAAGACTTTCATGACGTCCAAGAGTTTCAAGAGTTCGAATTTTCGAATTTTTTGTCGTAAATATTGAATACCTATTATGACCCGATTCGTCAAATAGTTTTCAATATAAAAATTTCTGACTTTAACCTGACTTCCCGAAAAATAATAAGACAGTTGAAAACTTGGAAGGTTGCAAACATCGTATCTTGCAAACAAAGCGACGAAATCGCTCTAATATCACATTCACTTTCCAGTAGCCCTAATCAGAGTCGCCAATTTAAAACTTGTGTCCCCACTCTACCTTCCCCTTCTACATATTCTACACATTCTATTCCCCCCGCTCTGTCGTGGATGTGTCCGATATCGTCACAGAGGGGGTAACTTTGTCTCCGGTTCTATCATCTTTATGAAAAACCAATAATTTCACATGGAAAAAGTAATAACCACATTGGGCAATAAACAATGAAAGTGAAGGTCTTGACATTCTGTCGCTCTCTGGGTTAACGAACTACGAACATCGAAATAGTTCTGACATTTGACTAGCAGGTCCTGTGGCACGAGGTGTCGAGAGCGAAATTATTCCGCGGATATCGCGAGTTATCGTAATAGACTTTCTAACCAAACAGATATCGCGGTTCGATCTTACACGCGACGACGGGAACATGAAAGGGAGCCGCGTTATTATTCCAACGACGTAATTATACGAACAACCGAGGACGCGTATCGAGCGACGCAGAGAATACGTCCTGCTGCACTATGCACGGTGCAGTGTGCAGTGTGCACTGTGCAGGATGCAGGTCGGAGACGACTACCGAGGCATCTTCCGGCGACGTAAACACGACAACGACAAGCGTCGAACGTATACACGCCGAAACTATCCGACAAAACGATCTATTAATTTCTAGGAAGCTCCGTCGCGACGCGAGAGGAAGATCGCGACGCAGTTACTCCGTCATAATCGTCGCGACGACGGCGTTTACGAGGGGAAGGTGAATTTTTACGAGCCGGAATTAGCGACGCGCGTTGTAACGCCGGCTCGATCAAACGAAAAATGGGGATCGTTACTGGTGACGAGGAATGAGCGTGTTTGCTTTAACGATCGCAGAAATTAGCGCACTTATGCCCTGCAGGAACCATCATCTACTCGGATGCTCGGTTTATGAGCTCTTCGGCCTGAAGTAACGGTCGAATCAAATTCCGTCGAACGCGGTACGATGCGAACGCGACTAAGCTCGAATAAAATTACTAATTGATGTTGTATAATCGACGATGTCTTTGTGAAGTAGGGTAAACTGTACTATTGCTGGGGCACTGCAATAGTTACTCGCACTTTTGATTTAAACGTTAAATATTAAGAATTCCTGATATAGAAAATCATTTTTTATTGCTTCTTATTTATATTTCAAAGCAACGTTGTTAGTTTTCATAACAGAGTTCCACATTGTACGACTGTTAGCAAATGTGTCAATGACTACTATTTGCCTTACGATTGTTGATCGCTGAATATATTTTATAATAACAGATTTATGACTCGTAAAACTTGTAATAATAGAAAGTTAAGCTGGTTTAAACATTTCTGAAAACGATAAAAAGGTTTTTACTGCGATTTTGGCTTAGAGTGCCAATCATTGTATAGTTTAGCCTATTTCCCATTTCTATCAAAATAAATCGGTTTTACTTGAAAATATCTGCTGTAAAGTTTAGCTAGATTAATTTCGTAGCTGATGTTTGGCAAATTGTGAACATCCAACCCGCCTTGACTCCGCGAAAAGAAATCGCTGAACGACCTAACTAGGCTCATTTTAAAGTACGAAGTTTCAACATTCTCACCCCTAAGTTCCTTTTCTGAAAAATATTTTTCCACCGTTAGCAGGAAGGAATGTGAATGCCTTTCCTTTTTCAAATTTTATAAATTCAACCGCGTGCGCAGAGCTTAAAAAATTTTTCTCTTGACTAAAATTACCATAGATTTGAAGACTGAGGTCTCCCCTTTATAACGCCGTCTCAAAACTTGAGGTATGATTTTTTTAGCCACTTTATTTTACATCGAACAAGAAGCGCGACATTGAGACAGTCCAATCGGCATGCTTTTCATTCAAACCGCAATAAAAGGACACGAAAAAATCTTGCATCGAATTTCAAAATTAGATTTTAATCTTGACGTCCATTGTGAATTTAATGTCGAGAAGAAATTGTTGAACTCCACAGAGGTGTTTGGATATGTAAAGCCACTAAAATTCAAAGCCGCCCTGCTTTCTCGCCCAGTGCATGATGCAAAAGAATTGTTCTAAAAAATGAATACAGAGTCGTGCAAACTTAGAATTCATGCTTCGAAACGTGCACAGGTGGGTCGTTGTACGATTTTTTTTCCCGTGAAGTTACACCAGTTTGAGTATCGACTATTTTTCGTCCTCGTTGAAAATTTAGTTGCTCGAGCGCACGTTTTTATATTTATCTATTTTTTTCTGGTACATGTTTTTGCGTGCTGCAAATTTCAGAGATTACAACTACGCAACAAAAATGGATGAGAAGCTTTCGGTATTCATGGAAAGCTTTATCGTTGCGGAATATTACTAACTGTTCAACGTCGCTAATATCCTTTTGGTGCGACATAAAACTATCATAAAATTATCATTCGATGACGCAGGGAAAGTACAAATCATATCTGTTAACGTTACACATTTGACTTCTTGTTCCTATATTTATTTACCAGATAGAAAATTTTATAGACTCGTGACACGAATGAGTAGACGCAATTTAAAAAAGAGAATAAATTTCTAGTTCACTCAATTTCGTTGCAATTCAAGTAGACAATTTTTATTTTCCATGAAGAAATGCCTACTTGCTACAAATATTCAACAGTGGGCTCCCATGTTTGCAGAAACGTTCAGAGAGTACTCTGATTTATTGATTCATCTCGCAGAATAAAAATGTTCTCTTACAGCAATCGCCTCCGCAAAAGAAAACAACAGCTAGCCTGGAGACTAGATGAATCCTTGGAAGAACTGGGTCAGAAAGAAACACTGGCGCTTGTGTATTGAAGAAAAGATTATTGATATATATTATCATTCAATGACGCTGGGAAACTACAAATCTCATCTGTTAACGTTACTCATTTGACTTCTTGTTCCTATATTTATTTACCAGATAGAAGATTTTATGGACTCGTGACACAAATGAGTAGACGCAATTTAAATAAGAGAATAAATTTCTAGTTCACTCAATTTCGTTGCAATTCAAGTAGACAATGTT
>CM052198.1:5184209-5207679 GCA_028455805.1 Lasioglossum figueresi | reverse complement strand
ATGCTTGTCATTCAATTTTGTCACGATATCATTTTATATTTTACATCGTTGCGAATCACATACACTCGTGCACAAAAAAAACGTCACATAATTCATTTGTTCATGAAACACGTTTCCAAACCTCCATTCTTTATTAATGCTTGTCATTTAATGTTGTCACGATATCATTTTATATTTTACATCTTTGCGAATCACATACGCCCGTGCACAAGAAAAACGTCACACAATTCATTTGTTCATGAAACACGTTTCCAAACGTTCATTGTTCATTAATGCTTGTCATTCAATTTTGTCACGATATCATTTCATATTTTATATCTTTATGAATCACATACGCTCGTGCACAAGAAAAACGTCACATAATTCATTTGTTCATGAAACACGTTTCCAAACGTTCATTGTTCATTAATGCTTGTCATTCAATTTTGTCACGATATCATTTTATATTTCACATCGTTGCGAATCACATACGCTCGTGTACAAGAAAAACGTCACACAATTCCTGTTTCTTTTTTTATTTTAAATAATAAATCACACAAAGTATCAATCGTATACCTACTTGAAGAAATACGTCACAACTCTAATTGTTTTAGTTTTTTATACAATTATTAGGCTATATTTCTTTTTACTTACAGCCACAGCTAGTTAAACTATCGAAGGACTTTTGTTTCTCTCGTGCACGAGCGACATATTTAATAGTCACGCACATTATATGAGACACAAGATATTGATCGTGTCTTATGGCAATGTCCTATCTGTGACACTCACAAATTGAAATTTATACAATACCTAACCTGAGATTACGGGGTTTTTTCTTTCCCATGTCATGTAATGTTTAACTCCACAGACCTACAAACACTACATGTAAGATCTTATGTTCGTTCCTGAAAGATTGCGAACTATGTATATAACGTCGCTAATGTCCAGTAGCAGTCAACCGTTTCGTTTTGCATTGAACGGCTGGAACGTTCTATCCGGAAACCATTTCGAGTCAACTCCCAACCAAATATGTTAGTGCTGTATTCGAAAATGTTCATTATATCTTAATCTTAGTTTATAAGCTATCTTTGTAATGTTGGCATGCACATCCTGCATGCTGCTAATAATCCCATTTGGGGTTCTATAGCTTAATAATAAAAAAAAAAGGAAAATGCAGAAACTCAAGTCCGCTCACTGAAAGTGTGTCGTATCCAATAATAGTTTGTTAAATATTTCTTAACGCAATATGGTGCACCGATGTCGTCCCTGAAGGGTTTTCTTCAGCCTCGTGGCTTCTCGGTACACCTTTCATTTTCACCTGACGAGCCACAGGCCCGTACACTAAACGTCCGTTCGAGGAGTTCCTTACGAGCGGTTACGCGGATTAAGTATAAAAAGAGGAGCGCTGATTGGCTCCGGGTACTGCGGGACCGGTTCCGGTTCGGGTGCGCACGGCGTGTTACATTTTTAATCCCAAAACTCATCTCTATGCAAAACATGTGCTCACACGTACGGGTCAACCGGGTACGTGTGTGCCCGGCTAATACGTTTCGTTGATACCCTGCCGTTCGCATTCGTGCGTGTAACGTTTCCACGCGACGCGCGAGTGTATCACTGAAATTTCCTCGGCCTAGCTTTGGGAAGAGAGCCAGCCTCCAGGCTCGCCGAAAATAATGCTGTCAAGCTTGACACAGTAGACGACGCGTCGCGACGCTGAGCGCCCTCCTCTCTGCTAGCTTTATTCCACTGTAGAAACTACTGTCTCTCCGTGTTTTGATAGCGATGACGAGTGGGGAACGGTGACGTACTGTGAGAGGGTACTATGGTCCTTTGCGTACGATTCTACGTTCTCTTTATGTACGGTTCTATGTTCTCTTTAGGTCGGGTTCTATGTTCCCTTTAGGCGAGGTTCTATCTTCTCTTTTGCGTATGAGTTTACGTCCTCTTCGTGCACGATTCTCTGACCTCTTCGTGTACTATCCTGCGTCCTCTTTATTTACCATTCTATGTCCTCTTTTGCATATGAGTTTACGTTCTCTTTATCTACGATTATATGTCCTCTTTATACATATACTGTTCTATGTTCTTTTCATGTACTGTTCTACGTTCTCTTTAATGTACGATTCTACGTCCTAGCCACGCGTGATTCTAGGTTCTCTTCATTCTACGATTCTACACCTTCTCTATCTATGTACAATTTAATATTCTCTCTACCGCGTGGAGCTCTTTGCTTAGGGGTAGAACTTAAAGGGTATCGATAAATTAAATAATTGTTTTCGATTGAAAAATTGAAGCACTGCTGAACCTAATCTATGCATAGAGTACAAACAAAAGTATTCTACTGGTTTGAAAACTTCTTGGTGGAACCTTGAAGAATACGTGTTGAAGTACACCGACGATGTGCACGAAACAATACACACGGACAGCACTAGCATACTAAGATCTTTTAGGTCTACCTGTATTTTATTGCAGACCTTTTTCCCTTGGTATAAAAGGACCCGCTGGAGACCAAGGGCCCGTTACTCCTAGATCGGCCACAGTACACCACGTATCACGTCATTCACTCATTTGTACATTAAGTCTAATAAAGTGTATATATTTAACAGGGATCTATACCTCACTTGCAAACAACCAACAGTACGTAATTCCTGTCCACAAAAAATTTAAATTGTAATCTCTACAGCTTGTCGAGGTTAATGCAATATGTCAAGTACGCTTTACTATATCCCATAACAACGAAACATTTTTTCGTGACACCGACACTACCGGCCAGAAGCTTGGAATCACTTGCTGATTTTTGGAAAAATCGAATATATCGATTAATTTTGAAATGATTTATCGGTATCATATCAAATATTAATTAGTCGAATAATATTTCTATACAGATTTTAGCATTTTCTAATGTCCATGATGCTCTTGTATAGATTATAAACCCAGTGTAAGACGATGTTCGGATTGCACTTTTCTAAAGGGACATCTTTGGTAACTTCTAAATACAAGAAGCATGGAAAAATGTCAAATTGGAAACATTCGAAAAATAAATTGACAGGATGACCTGAATATGTCAGGCTATTATGAAAAATAAAGGCGGTTTTCTTAATGAAAGATCAATTTGAAGAAAAATGCGCATTCCTTAATAAAAAAAATGATACAAAATGTAAAACATACTGCTCGTAAGTGTTTTGACAAGTTAATCTTCCTTGGTTGTTCTAAAGGCATTCAGTTCTTCTTATAAACCTTGTGTGTCTCTGAATTTACTCCGTGAGTCCAAACTTTTGGCCGGTAGCGTATATTTTTCGAGTAATGGTATTTCTTCAGAAAACGGGGTTTTTAACGTACCGTGCGGTACAAAAGCGACACAACGAGCATTGGCATTAGAGATACAGAATCGTGGGTGGGTAATGAATGTGCGACGGTTCTCGATTGTCCAGGAATCGTATGCAGATCGCGTATCCTCGGCAGCGATGATTGCTTAGCCGCAGCCCAGGCTCGGAACGGTCCCGAGTAATCTGTTAAATTACGCCTGGCAAAAACGATTCGAATTGCCTTTTAAGCTGCGAGACGGTCGTTACGGCACGATTCAGCTCCCGGGGTAGGAAATGGCTCGGGTTGCGGCTGTTATGACGGCTCCGGATCATCGATTAGATCCCGTTCTAATTAACGGCCTCGAGAAGTTGCCGGTTTCGGTATCAAGCGAACCCCCCTTATGCCGTTTCGCACGCTTCTCCCTTTGGAACTTTGCCAATTCGCTTATCCGACTCGCTCGAATAGATATCATCTCGGGATCCGTTCTATCGTCGCAATCAACCACTTATCACCCATGCTGCCACAGCCGCGAACAATTACAAATTCGACGCCTCTCGCAGAATCCTTTGTTGTTTCGTTTCTCCCCGAAAGAAAGCAAATACCGTTCCTCTTCAAAAAATTTTAGAAATTTTTCACAAATTAAAATACCATAGATTTGAAGATTTAATCCCTTGCCTTATTACAATATCGTGTCTGACTCGTAACGAAGATTCTGAACAGATTCTGATAAAAATGTGTGTTAATAATTTCCTTTAATCCGATATAAAATTCTCTCGCAGAATCTATTGTTGTTTCGTTCCTCGCCGAAAGAAAGCAAACACCGTTCCTTTTCAAAAATTTTGGAAACTTTTCACAAATCAAAATACCATAGCTTTGAAGGTTTAACTCCTTGTCTTATTACAATACCGTGTCTGACTCGTATAACGTAGATTCTGAACAGATTCTGATAAAAATGTGTGTTAATAATTTCCTTTAATCCGAAATAAAATTCTCTCGCAGAATCCTTTGTGGTTTCGTTTCTCGCCGAAGGAAAGCAAATACCGTTCCTCTCCAAGAAATTTTAGAAATTATTCCCAAATTAAAATACCATAGCTTTAAGGATTTAACTCCCTGTCTTACAATATCGTGTCTGACTCGTATCGAAGATTCTGAACAGATTCTGATAATAATATTGTGTTAATAATTTCCTTTAAACCGAAATAAAATTCTCTCGCAGAATCCTTTGTTGTCTCGTTTTTCGCCAAAAGACAGCAAACACCGTTCCTTTTCAAAAATTTTGGAAATTTTTCACAAAGTAAAATACCATAGATTTGAAGATTTAACCCCTTGCCTTATTACAATATCGTGTGTGACTCGTAACGAAGATTCTGAACAGATTCTGATAAAAATGTGTGTCAATAATTTCCTCTAAACCGAAATAAAATTCTCTCGCAGAATCCTTTGTTGTCTCGTTTCTCGCCGAAAGAAAGCAAACACCGTTCCTTTTCAAAAATTTTGGAAATTTTTCACAAATAAAATACCATAGATTTGAAGATTTAACCCCATGCCTTATTACAATATCGTGTCTGACTCGTAACGAAGATTCTGAACAGATTCTGATAAAAATGTGTGTTAATAATTTCCTGTAATCCGAAATAAAATTCTCTCGCAGAATCCATTGTTGTTTCGTTTCTCGCCGAAAGAAAACAAACACCGTTCCTTCTCAAAAATGTTAGAAATTCTTCACAAATTAAAATACCATAGATTTGAAGATTTAATCCCTTGCCTTATTACAATATCGTGTCTGACTCGTAACGAAAAATCTGAACAGATTCTGATAAAAATGTGTGTTAATAATTTCCTTTAAACCGAAATAACATTCTATTCTGGTTTTGATAATGTGAAACTGTTGGAGAACATGGAATAAATATAAATTTTCTCGTTTGTTTTGATGAAAAGTTTTCTCGTTTCATCCTCTCGTTAGGTATCAAGATTATTTATTTGGATTTAAATTAATTTTCTCTCGATTCGTATCGTTGCCTCTTCCGATAACTTCCTTTGGTATCACAACGATCGATCGTGCAATAGAAATCAAGTTTATTTATCGTTAGTTCAAATGAATTTTGATTTTACATTCAACTTCAATGAATTATTTTCTATTTTCTATTAATTCGAATGTATTGGTTGATCGATTGAAATTAATGAATTCGAACAAATGAAGAACATCATCGGTTCGGAGAATACTATCTCCACTGTATCATGGATTAAACAAGTGAATTTGCTTCGAATCGGATCGTGTTGGGACCCGTTATATTCAGAAAAACCTCGCGAATACGTTGGTAAACATTTCACGAAAAAAATTAATTTCAAACAAAGATCCTGCAGGTTTCTTTCTCAACGCGTGTGTGACAGCTTTAGCGTGGTTCCCGCAGTAAAACCGTGAAACCGTGAAATTGTGGCAAGGTAGTCGAGAGAAATGTACTTCTCACCGTGGAAAAATGCGAACACGTGTTCCCGGAATATTTTTCCAACAATATACACGTGGGGCGGGATGTTTACGATAGCGCGGTTAGCGGATAGCGCGACAAACACAGGAACGGGGAGTTCGATGTGCGCTGAATCGTCGAGCGTCTAATCATTTTTGTGTTTTAGAGGGTCGATTAATCCCCCGAGTGCGGTCTGACCTAGCTTTTTCAAGCCAGCTCTTTCCCTCTCGGCTAGCAGAGTTGGGTTGGGTCGGGTTGAGTTGGTTCGGTTCGAAAGCAGCCCTTAAAAATGGACACAGCGGACAGGGACACGATCACGCCCACAGTTTACTCGTTTATGTTCGGAACTGTATCCGACCGTTATCTACCCTCTTAAAAATAGTCGAGCGCTGCTATCGACCCGTTTAAAAACAGCCCGCACGACGATTAGGCCGGTCGATCAAACCCCGTTGGCTCCGAACCCATTTTTCAATTATGCTCGCCCTCGTTTTATGCAAGCTTTATCGCCTGTAAGCTTGTCCGAATTGGTGCAACTTCGGGATGAGATAGAACACGCATTATTTCGGGTTTATCTGGACTGTTTGTTTTAATGTTAACCCTTTTATCGCAAGAAACATATATACTACGGATTTTATACATTTAAGAATGGAATGCAAAACACAGTAAAAACATTTGAAGAATTGATAATTATTATATAATTTTGAGACTAATAATATCGCTATTTAAATATAAATGCCTATTAAGTTACTCAATTCGGATACCCTGGATAAGTCGTATCTTCGTTCGCTTTAATCGTAATCAAGCTGCGGAGGAGTAATTAATTTTTGGAAATATTAACGCTAACCTTACCGCAACTGGTCAAACGACCGCTTTCACATTGTTTATTTTTTAATTATTGAAATTATAAAGACGCTTCCATTAGAAATTATTGAATAAATTTCGTTATTCGAGCAGGTATTATTATCAAAATTGTGAAAAATCTATATAAATTCATTCTTGTAAGTTTTATAAAACAATACACACTACTGTGCAAAAGAGAGATGCACGCAGTATAAATATAAGATATAACGACAAACAATATCTTTATGTAGAAATTGTATTGTACGATGATTGATTTATTGCATTTAAAGTATTAGATAATCCGCAATAACACATATATTATCAGAACTATTCAATTAAACAGCGGAATCCTTTTTCAAAACTGACTGTGTTCTTATTTGATTTTTTACGCTTTTCTATTAAATATGGCCGGGTGCTTCTTTCTTTTGCAGAGCTGTGTATGTTCGATACATTTTTTACTCGGCACGGTTACTGTTAATGAAAAAGAACTGTGTATGTACGTTCTTAACCAGTTAAGTGTGTTTGACGAATATATCCGTCATGGAGATGTGGCAGAATTTTGTGTCATGACGATTATATCCGTCATGCGTAAAATTTTGTTACAATTTCATATTTAAATTGTAATTCTGGCGAAAACTAAATTATATTCGTAAATTTTAATATGTTTAATATGTTTAGAGGGCAAGACGAAATGAAACAAACAAATGAAAATTATAAATAATTTGAGATGGATTCGTGCATCCCCGTATGCACTGGCGTCATCGCTTGATTTTCGCGACACACACAGGTGCGCGCTGTGAAAAGAGGCCGCCACAGTTAACTGGTTAATTGTGTTAATTACAGGTGGCCTGGGTCAGGCACCGAGACATACATCTCCTGACTGCTGGAGTGTACACATACACGAGCGATCAACGTTTCGTGGCGGTCCACACCCCGCACACGGAGGACTGGATCCTCAAGATCAGATACCCTCAGAAAAAGGACACCGGGACCTACGAGTGCCAACTGTCAAACACTCCGCCCATTAGCCGTTACTTCTATCTCACCGTTGTTGGTAAGTACGCAGTTTGCGTGTGTTGCAACAAAACAAAATTATTAAATTCAATCTACCAATGTCCAAAATAACAATTCATAAATGCAGCCTATTTTTCAATAGTCTGATCTCTCAAGATGAACATATATCTTAATGAATAAGTATTTATCTACGACCCTTTCAATATTAGAAAATTAGTTTTTTAACATTAAACCAACCAAGTAATAAAAGTATCTCGTAAATGTTGCCTTACAAAAATGGCAACACTAAGTTTATCGAGATCGTCCGCAATTTTGAATATTATATATGCTATTTTCCACAAATGAATTTTTATCATTTCGATAATTGTGAAATATAAAATCGATCATTCTCTGTCTTGCAAGTTTTCGAACAAATCTATCACCGCAGAGTTTAGAATCAATTCGATATTTATTGGAAATCAGAAATTCTTGAAACTCTTGAAAGTCTTGAAGTCTTGATAATCTTAATAAATGTTATACTTTTTATAATATTGGTACGTTCATACTGTTATTCAACCCAATGCTGACATGACGTAATCATTGTTTTGTGACAGATGTAACATTTCAAAAATTTAGATTCTTACAAACCTTTCAAAGTTTTAAGACTTTCAAGATTTTCAATGAAGACTTTCAAGACGTCCAAGAGTTTCAAGAGTTCTAAGCTTCGAATTATGTTGCAAGCGATTCAAATTTTTTTGTCGCAAACATTGAATCGAAACGATTCGAAGTGATTCGGATCCCGTCACTACTCAGATCTTCTCATTTAAATTTACTCCTACCAAACAGTATTTATTAATTTCCCGTTGCAAACCATAAATATTGTAAAGTCGATCAGTGTACCTAATCGATAACCGTTACAAGGACAGAATTAGGCTCAGAGCTAGCGATGGGCATTCAATTCTCTGTCTTGCAAAGTTCTCGAACAAATCAATCACCACAGAGTATCGAATTCTGCTCGATATTTATTCGAAATCAGAAATTCTTGAAACTCTTGAAGTCTTATGTGAAAATTTTAAAACTCTTGTTAATCTTAATAAATGTTATGCTTTTTGTAACATTGGTACGTTCATGCTGTTATTCGTCCCAATGCTGACACGACGTTATCATTGTTTCGTGATAGATCTAATATTTCGAGAGTTTCAATTCTTAGAAACCTTCCAAAGTTTTAAGGCTTTCAAGAGTTTCGAGACAACGAAGACTTTCCAGACGTCCGAGAGTTTCAAAAGTTCTAAGTTTCGAATTATCTTGCAAGTGAATTTTTTGTCGTAAACATTGAATCGAAGCGATTCGAAGCGATTCGGATCCCATCGCTACTCAGATCTTCTCATTTGAATTTACTGCTACCAAACAGTATTTACTTATTTCCCGTTGCAAATCATAAATATTGTAAAGTCGATCAGTGTACCTAATCGATAACCGTTACAAGGACAGAATTAGGCTCAGAGCTAGCGATGGGCACTCAATACCGTCTTGCAAAGTTTTCGAACAAATCAATCACCGCAGAGTTTCGAATCGATTCGATATTTATTCGAAATCACAAATTCTTGAAACTCTTGAAGGTCTTGAAGTCTTGAAAATTTTAAAAAACTTGATAATCTTAATAAATGTTATACTTGTATAATATTGATACGTTATTACTGTTATTCATCCCAATGCTGACACGACGTAATCATTGTTCCGTGACAGATGTAACATATTTCAAGAATTTCGATTCTTACAAACCTTCCAAAGTTATAAGTTTTCCAAGATTTTCAATGAAGACTTTCATGACGTCCAAGAGTTTCAAGAGTTCGAATTTTCGAATTTTTTGTCGTAAATATTGAATACCTATTATGACCCGATTCGTCAAATAGTTTTCAATATAAAAATTTCTGACTTTAACCTGACTTCCCGAAAAATAATAAGACAGTTGAAAACTTGGAAGGTTGCAAACATCGTATCTTGCAAACAAAGCGACGAAATCGCTCTAATATCACATTCACTTTCCAGTAGCCCTAATCAGAGTCGCCAATTTAAAACTTGTGTCCCCACTCTACCTTCCCCTTCTACATATTCTACACATTCTATTCCCCCCGCTCTGTCGTGGATGTGTCCGATATCGTCACAGAGGGGGTAACTTTGTCTCCGGTTCTATCATCTTTATGAAAAACCAATAATTTCACATGGAAAAAGTAATAACCACATTGGGCAATAAACAATGAAAGTGAAGGTCTTGACATTCTGTCGCTCTCTGGGTTAACGAACTACGAACATCGAAATAGTTCTGACATTTGACTAGCAGGTCCTGTGGCACGAGGTGTCGAGAGCGAAATTATTCCGCGGATATCGCGAGTTATCGTAATAGACTTTCTAACCAAACAGATATCGCGGTTCGATCTTACACGCGACGACGGGAACATGAAAGGGAGCCGCGTTATTATTCCAACGACGTAATTATACGAACAACCGAGGACGCGTATCGAGCGACGCAGAGAATACGTCCTGCTGCACTATGCACGGTGCAGTGTGCAGTGTGCACTGTGCAGGATGCAGGTCGGAGACGACGACCGAGGCATCTTCCGGCGACGTAAACACGACAACGACAAGCGTCGAACGTATACACGCCGAAACTATCCGACAAAACGATCTATTAATTTCTAGGAAGCTCCGTCGCGACGCGAGAGGAAGATCGCGACGCAGTTACTCCGTCATAATCGTCGCGACGACGGCGTTTACGAGGGGAAGGTGAATTTTTACGAGCCGGAATTAGCGACGCGCGTTGTAACGCCGGCTCGATCAAACGAAAAATGGGGATCGTTACTGGTGACGAGGAATGAGCGTGTTTGCTTTAACGATCGCAGAAATTAGCGCACTTATGCCCTGCAGGAACCATCATCTACTCGGATGCTCGGTTTATGAGCTCTTCGGCCTGAAGTAACGGTCGAATCAAATTCCGTCGAACGCGGTACGATGCGAACGCGACTAAGCTCGAATAAAATTACTAATTGATGTTGTACAATCGACGATGTCTTTGTGAAGTAGGGTAAACTGTACTATTGCTGGGGCACTGCAATAGTTACTCGCACTTTTGATTTAAACGTTAAATATTAAGAATTCCTGGTATAGAAAATCATTTTTTATTGCTTCTTATTTATATTTCAAAGCAACGTTGTTAGTTTTCATAACAGAGTTCCACATTGTATGACTGTTAGCAAATGTGTCAATGACTACTATTTGCCTTACGATTGTTGATCACTGAATATATTTTATAATAACAGATTTATGACTCGTAAAACTTGTAATAATAGAAAGTTAAGCTCGTTTAAACATTTCTAAAAACGATAAAAAGGTTTTTACTGCGATTTTGGCTTAGGGTGCCAATCATTGTATAGTTTAGCCTATTTCCCATTTCTATCAAAATAAATCGGTTTTACTTGAAAATATCTGCTGTAAAGTTTAGCTAGATTAATTTCGTAGCTGATGTTTGGCAAATTGTGAACATCCAACCCGCCTTGACTCCGCGAAAAGAAATCGCTGAACGACCTAACTAGGCTCATTTTAAAGTACGAAGTTTCAACATTCTCACCCCTAAGTTCCTTTTCTGAAAAATATTTTTCCACCGTTAGCAGGAAGGAATGTGAATGCCTTTCCTTTTTCAAATTTTATAAATTCAACCGCGTGCGCAGAGCTTAAAAAATTTTTCTCTTGACTAAAATTACCATAGATTTGAAGACTGAGGTCTCCCCTTTATAACGCCGTCTCAAAACTTGAGGTATGATTTTTTTAGCCACTTTATTTTACATCGAACAAGAAGCACGACATTGAGACAGTCCAATCGGCATGCTTTTCATTCAAACCGCAATAAAAGGACACGAAAAAATCTTGCATCGAATTTCAAAATTAGATTTTAATCTTGACGTCCATTGTGAATTTAATGTCGAGAAGAAATTGTTGAACTCCACAGAGGTGTTTGGATATGTAAAGCCACTAAAATTCAAAGCCGCCCTGCTTTCTCGCCCAGTGCATGATGCAAAAGAATTGTTCTAAAAAATGAATACAGAGTCGTGCAAACTTAGAATTCATGCTTCGAAACGTGCACAGGTGGGTCGTTGTACGATTTTTTTTCCCGTGAAGTTACACCAGTTTGAGTATCGACTATTTTTCGTCCTCGTTGAAAATTTAGTTGCTCGAGCGCACGTTTTTATATTTATCTATTTTTTTCTGGTACATGTTTTTGCGTGCTGCAAATTTCAGAGATTACAACTACGCAACAAAAATGGATGAGAAGCTTTCGGTATTCATGGAAAGCTTTATCGTTGCGGAATATTACTAACTGTTCAACGTCGCTAATATCCTTTTGGTGCGACATAAAACTATCATAAAATTATCATTCGATGACGCAGGGAAAGTACAAATCATATCTGTTAACGTTACACATTTGACTTCTTGTTCCTATATTTATTTACCAGATAGAAAATTTTATAGACTCGTGACACAAATGAGTAGATGCAATTTAAATAAGAGAATAAATTTCTAGTTCACTCAATTTCGTTGCAATTCGAGTAGACAATGTTAATTTCCCATGAAGATATGCCTATTTGCTACAAATGTTCAACACTGGGCTCCCATGTTTGCAGAAACGTTCAGAGAGTACTCTGATTTATTGATTCATCTCGCAGAATAAAAATGTTCTCTTACAGCAATCGCCTCCGCAAAAGAAAACAACAGCAAGCCTGCAGGCTAGATGAATCCTTGGAAGAACTGGGTCAGAAAGAAACACTGGCGCTTGTGTATTGAAGAAAAGATTATTGATATATATTATCATTCAATGACGCTGGGAAACTACAAATCTCATGTGTTAACGTTACTCATTTGACTTCTTGTTCCTATATTTATTTACCAGATAGAAGATTTTATGGACTCGTGACACAAATGAGTAGACGCAATTTAAATAAGAGAATAAATTTCTAGTTCACTCAATTTCGTTGCAATTCAAGTAGACAATGTTTATTTCCCATGAAGATATGCCTATTTGCTATAAATATTTAACAGTGGGCTCGCATGTTTGCAGAAACGTTCAGAGAGTACTCTGATTTATTGATCCATCTCGCAGAATAAAAATGTTGTCTTACAACAATCGCCTCCGCAAAAGAAAACAACAGCTAGCCTGGAGGCTAGACGAATCCTTGGAAGAACTGGGTTAACGTTACTCATTTGACTTCTTGTTCCTATGTTTATTTACTAGATAGAAGATTTTATGAACTCGTGACACAAATGAGTAGATGCAATTTAAATAAGAGAATAAATTTCTAGTTCACTCAATTTCGTTGCAATTCAAGTAGACAATGTTAATTTCCCATGAAGATATGCCTATTTGCTACAAATATTCAACAGTGGGCTCCCATGTTTGCAGAAACGTTCAGAGAGTACTCTGTTTTATTGATCCATCTCGCAGAATAAAAATGTTCTCTTACAACAATCGCCTCCGCAAAAGAAAACAACAGCTAGCCTGGAGGCTAGACGAATCCTTGGAAGAACTGGGTTAACGTTACTCATTTGACTTCTTGTTCCTATATTTATTTACTAGATAGAGGATTTTATGGATTCGTGACACAAATGAGTAGACGCAATTTAAATAAGAGAATAAATTTCTAGCTCACTCAATTTCGTTGCAATTCAAGTAGACAATGTTAATTTCCCATGAAGATATGCCTATTTGTTACAAATGTTCAACACTGGGCTCCCATGTTTGCAGGAACGTTCAGAGAGTACTCTGATTTATTGATCCATCTTGCTGAATAAAAATGTTCTCTTACAACAATCGCCTCCGCAAAGAAAACAACAGCTAGTCTGGAGGCTAGACGAATCCTTGGAAGAACTGGGTCAGAAAGAAACGCCATCGTTCAAGGATCGAGCTCAACTTGAAGGACATATGAGTTGCTGAAGTGGCAATGAACCGCAAATTGAAAGCTCGGTGATAAACAAAGACCTCCGAGAAATTTCCAATCAACAAGTGCGAATCTGGGGTGAAGGTTCTCGACACAGTGAGATAGAGAAAGAAAAAGCGAGAGAGAGAAAAAATTGAAAGCATCTCTCGCCCCGGGAGCGAAGCTCGCGTATAGAGCAGGTTTAAACGGCTTGCCGTAAGTAGCTTTGGCTCGGTGCGGCGTTTCTTGTTCCCGCCAGTGAATTTAAGCGCGAAACAGTTAAAGACCGAGGCAGAGCAGCAGCAGCAGCGGCAGCAGCAGCAGCAACGAGCCAGAAGTCGATCGTGAAAGAAGAAATAGAGGTAAAAGGATTCGCGAGTTGCGCCAGATATCGATGGACAACCAGGCGGGCAAGTCAGAGACGCGGCAGGGATATCGAGAAGCGGACGGGCCCGATGGATTCCGACGATTCTTCTTCGACCGTTTCTTTTCGGGAGAATAGCTTCATTAGCTCCGCCGATAATTGGCTCGGTTCGTGACTTGCCTCGGCAAAACACTCGCCCGATGTATTACGTCCTTATATCCCGGCCCAGACCGGTCCTATCCCTATCCAACGTCGGGATTACTTCACTGAAAAAAGGTAAAGCGTGGTTGCTTCGAGCCAATGGACTTTGCGCAGACCTGCAGGGGATTTGCAATCGCGGATGACGCCCGAAATTTTCTTGAACGATCTCGACGCTTTTTCATAGCGCTTTCTCTTGCAAACATCTTTTGGAAGATCTGGAAAATATAATAGAAATTTTGATTAATTTGTAAGTTAAAGAAGGAGCTGGACAAGCAGAGAAGTGGAAACTCAGTTACCGGGGAAGAAAGAAGAGAACCTGGAGGAAGGATTAGGGAGCTAAGGAACTAGAGGAAGGAGAGGAGAACCTAAAGATGGAATTAGGGAACTAGGGAAAGGAGTAGGAAACCTTGGGCTACGGATCTACAAGAAAAGCCGTGGTAGTGGGCCTGAGGAACGAAGGACTAAGGAGCAATACGAAAAGTGGAGGTCCTTAGGGGGGAACGCTACCCTCGTGACAGAACTAGAAAGGAACTACAGTAATGTCCCGATTACTGTCGTGGGTTTATATTACGTTCCTTGACGAGTGCCTACCCACTCCACTGGCGGATGATTGATCTCGGCTCGGGTATATCGGTGTAAACACCACACATTGACTCGAATGAATCGAAATTATCATTACTTTTTTAATGAAATTTCACTATCGTATTTCTGGCATTTTTCTAATTAATATAAGACCAAACACGATATAATTCCAATTGTATTTAGCGGTTAAATCGACGATTCAAGTTTCGGTCGCAAAGAAGGACAGCGTATTGGAAAGAAAGAGACACTCATTCTTTCCTTCTCTATGTTCGGCTTCTCCTTCGAATTTCATTCTATCCTTCTCTATGTTCGGCTTCTCCTTTGAATTTCATTCTGTCTTTCTCTATGTTCGGCTTCGCCTTTGAATTTCATTCTGTCTTTCTCTATGTTCGGCTTCTCCTTTGAATTTCATTCTATCCTTCTCTATGTTCGGCTTCTTCTTTGAATTTCATTCTGTCTTTCTCTATGTTCGGCTTCTTCTTTGAATTTCATTGTCCTTCTCTATGTTCGGACTCTCCTTTGAAGTTACAAAAATACGATCAAACATACCAACCTTACTGTTCACCAAAAATACTGCTGTTTGACAGTAATCGGGATATTACTATTGTTTGTCCTTATTTCAGCGAATTTTCGGCTGGGCGAGGGCTCATTCTAAAGAGGAAGGTTATAGGTACAGCGGTGGACCGCATTATTTAACGAGATTATGTTTATATCTAATATTATAAGTGTCCGCAAGTAGAGCAACAATCGAGAAATAATCCATATCAATCCATAATGCGGTCCAGCGCTGTGCTGTCGCTTCAAATGATCTCAGGAACCTCCCATTTCCGGATGTTGAAGAAATTTTGAAACACCCTGTATGCAACTTTCAACTTCCAATACATGTTACAATATGTTCGCTATCGAGGTCCCACAGCGCGTCACAGAATTGATTTCCGTACACGGCCCGAGTCCTCCGGTTTTATTGGAATTGTCAATGTAGATTGTAATTGTATTTAGGACGTAATTCGTTTAAGGAAACGATATTACGGTACAAGGGAACAGCGTCGGTAACGTTTATGGCAAATAATTCGCCTCTGTTGTTTGAACAACCGGGGGGTTTAGGTGCGCTGCAATTGTGATGCGTGCGATAAAACTGACACGAAGGACGCTCGTGAAGAAGTTGTAAAACCAGACGGCACGACGCGGCGGTGATCGTTCCCGGCAATCTTCGATCCTTCCACCGAGTTCCCGAGGAGCCCGGGAAACACACCTAATAATGGAACATCGAATCGAGTCGAACATTCCCGGGGGAGCACTTTGAATTCTCCGTTAAAGTTGTCATTTGTTCTCGTTCGCGCCGGCTACGATTGCTACACGAATGGAAAAATCAACTCGGGGTTGTAATTTTCGTCGAGTCCGCTGTTATTCGCTTTGCGAAATGTGACAATGTAAATGCTCTCAGTGATTTTACTATTATATTGGTAGATTTTATTATCACAATTTTATCAAACTCACCGCTATTTGTAAAACTCGAGCGCAATTTTGTTCATACAGAAATATTTGACACTGCGCGTGCATGGCACAAATTGGTATCTTCGATGAAGAATTCGATGGCGCGATCGATTTCAGATTATTTTAAATAATTCTTCTGGTTGAATCATTTTCTTGAAGATTTGCTTATAAAAATTTGTGACGCGTGTACAGTTGTTCAAGGAAATTACGTGTCGGATATTCTTGTTGACATTGCGCTGATTAAAATTGTAGATTTTGCAATGTTTCCCATTCGTTTGCAAAATTAATGGCCCAAGCGAAAGGTGGTTCGGGCACCGGAAGGTTAACGAATTTCATTCTTTTAATTCCGGGTATCGTAATGCTCGGTGTAATGCGCGCAGAAGAAAACTGGACGTTCCGCTTGCAACAATGTTGAATAAATAAATAGGAATAACGCAACGTTGGTTGCTCAGCGCGGAATGAAAAAGGGAGCACGCGGCGCGGTTTGACAGTCGGGGAATTAACTTTCTTCCTGTCACAGAGAGCTTCGGGAGTTAAAATGTTTAAATACTGGGAGAAGGGAGTCTCTTTTTTTTTTGGTCGCGTTAGCGGAAACGAAGTTCGTTTTATGGAATTAAAAGCGGGACGGAGGACCGCGGAAAAAGTCGAGGCAAATGTCTTGACTCAATTCCGCAAATTCAATTTCGCGGGGAAGTAGACCGAGCCGCGGCTAGAAATCGGACGCGAAAACTCCGGTAAAAAATACTTTCGATGTTTTACCTTGTCCTGGCCCTTTCAGCCCTTTCGCCCTTTCAGAGCTCGCAACGATTACGGTAGAAACGCGCGATTTTTCGTCGGAAGTGCGCGAAAATGTTCATTCAATTCCATAGAACGCAGTTTTCCTTTCCGAATCGAAATTCTGTCCCGCGTTAGGACTCGACACGTTGGTTAACAAATTAGAAGGAAAGAACGAGTTATGATTGATGAGACGACAAGGCGTGATTGATGACCACTGTGATTAATTAGTTGGAGCAATATTTAACTCACGCGATCTTTTAATTGCTCTAACTTCGTTAAGAAAAATCATGCGATGGTCTACGTAGGCGAGTTTCGAAGAACGAGACCTCTGCTTTCGTGGCTTTCGATTACATTTATTCGAAGTCCCAGTTGTATTGTAAAATTGAGTAAAAAGTTGAGGTCACAAGGTTTTTCAAATACCGAACGACGCTAACGAGCGTAAAGAATTTTTCTCGCATTAAATATTAATGGGATGATATTTGATGCGATGTCTCGTTGCCGAGAAGAATGGAAATCAAATGGGAGAGGCTCTGCTCCGTCGACTGTCGAACCAGCGTCAATTTTTTTGTCGGCGCGAGTCTATTATTTGATTTAGCAGCTCACGCTCGTCGATTGATTTGACAGTGTACGCAAGGGATTCGCGGGATCCCAACCAAAGGATTCATCCGACGATATCCAGCTTAGCGAACTAATTTCTCCGACGGACAATAAATCACTGGAGATCGAACCCGTCTTTTTCGAACCTCGCGACAACGTTTCCGGCTTTAAATCATTTCGGGAGAATCTTCATTGCGAATCAGTGTCAATTGCTCTCTAGAGCCAGTTTCTTTCACTTTTGCTTCGAATCAACCCCTTCAACAATATTCTCGCTGTACTGCGGATCTTTGTGCAAAAGAAAAATTATTTCCGGCAAGCAAACGCCAAATAGAAATTTCATTCTTCCTTTTATAATTTCAATAAGCTGAATCCAATACGTTAACCTAGCTAAATTCTTTTAATCTTCGCCTTGCGGCTCAGCAAAAGCGAAATTCATTTCTCTCTAAACGGATCAGTTTCTATTCTATTTGCAATTGATGCTCTTCAATGAAATGGAGTTGGTGGAAATGATCTTAATTGGCTGCCACCCTCGCCGTATCATCGACGGTATCGGCGACCACGTATTAACGTTCAATTAGGTGGCTCATTCAGATTTAACGTGTGTCGGAGAACATGCCTCTCTATGTTACTGAATTATTTCAGCAGACGTGAATCTGCACCTGTTCTCAGATTAAAAAAGATCAAAATCGATACCCTATTCTGACGAATAATAATTTTGAAAAAGTTCTTTCACACGTCGTCTAGTAAACTAACGCTTCTAAAAAAAATTATCTCTGCAGACGTGAATCTGTGACTGTTCTGAAATTAGAAAATATAAAAATCGCAATACCATCACTGTTTTGGTCATGATTCTGATCAATAGAAATTTTGAAAAAGTTCTTTCACACGTCATTTAGTAATCTAATACTTCTCAAAAGAATTATTTCTGCGGACGTGAATCTGCGCCCGTTCTCAGATTAAAAAAGATAAAAATCGCTACAATCACTGTCTTCGTCACGATTCTGATCAATAGAAATTTTGAAAAAGTTCTTTTACACGTCGTCTAGTAAACTAATACTTCTTAAAAAAATTATTTCTGCAGGCGTGAATCTGCACCTGTTCTGAGATTAAAAAAGATCAAAATCGATACCATCACTGTTTTTGTCACGATTCTGATCAATAGAAATTTTGAAAAAGTTCTTTCACGCGTCATTTAGTAATCTAATACTTCTTAAAAAAATTATTTCTGCAGACGTGAATCTGTGCCTGTTCTGAAATTAGAAAATATAAAAATCGCTACCATCACTGTGTTTGTCGCGATTCTGATCAATAGAAATGTTGAAAAAGTTCTTTCACACGTTATTTAGTAATCTAATACTTCTATAAAAATGATTTCTGCAGACGTGAATCTGCACCTGTTCTGAGATTAAAAAAGATCAAAATCGATACCATCACTGTCTTTGTCACGATTCTGATCAATAGAAATTTTGAAAAAGTTCTTTCACACGTCATTCAGTAAACTAATACTTCTCAAAGGAAATTATTTCTGCAGACGTGAATCTGCGCCCGTTTTCTGATTAAAAAAGATCAAAATCGCTACCCTCACTGTTTTTGTCACGATTCTGATCAATAGAAATTTTGAAAAAGTTCTGTCACACGTCATCTAGTAAACTAATACTTCTCAAAAGAATTATTTCTGCAGACGCGAATCTGCGTCTGTTCTCAGATTAAAAAAATCAAAATCGATACCATGACTGTTTTTGTCACGATTCTGATCAATAGAAATTTTGAAAAATTTCTTTCACACGTCGTCTAGTAAACTAATACTTCTCAAAAAAATTATTTCTGTAGACGTGAATCTGCGCCCGTTCTCAGATTAAAAAAGATAAAACTCGCTGCCCTCACTGTTTTTGTCTCAATTCTTCCCAATAGCAATTATTAAAAAATTCTTTGACACATCATTTATTAAACTAATTCTGCTAAAAAATGTATTAAATATTTATTAAATAGTGCACTGTATTTCGTGGAGTTTAATGAAATAATTCCTTTTCGAAAGGTTGTGCGGATACAATTGTCAACGACCGTGTCTTTTTACGCCCCCTAAGCAATCCGTTTCGCGCAAGAACATTAGCAGAAATTAGGTAATCGCTGGTGAAGTTATGCTACCCGCAAACACGGTGCGGGAAACGCAGCCAAACGCTTTGACGCAGTCCGCTCTCCCCGAAGCTGTAGCTGAACCAAAATAGATTATCAACAGAATGGTAATTGCGGGGATAACTTTACTTTAAGCTGGAAACGCGCGGGGGTTGCGTTTCGCCGCAAATATGTCGGAGTCCGCGCTGCACCCGCTCTCAATATAATTTATAGAGAGCCGGATAAGAGGAACGAAATAATTATACCGGAACGAAACAGCCCGGCATATATTCGTGTCGTTAATGTTCCAAAGCGTCCACTCTGCGGCCACTCGTTCAGCAAATTCACGGATTCCAGTTGAAAACGCATAAAAGTCTTCATCGAAGGGGACTGACAAGTGGATCTTTGTGGAAATATTTTTGTCGGCCGATTTACAAACATTTGAGACCAGAAATAGCTTCGTTCTTCAACTAGAGGTTCTTGCATGTCCCATGGAAGGTAAAATTCTTATTAAACTATTTTTATAGGAAGCACGAAGCTTTGATGTGATACAGCCGAGTTTTCAATTCCATTTTAATTTAATTTTCATTCAACATTAACGGTAAACCCATCAAGCCTTAAAAGTAACTGGTACATGTTCCCTTATATAATTGACAAGATTAATTTTATTTACACTTTGTGCGGCTTTTATTGTAATACGTGCTCTATCAAAGATATCTATACAACCATTTCTTATGAAATCATTTTTATTATCTCAATAATTGTAGAGTAAAAAATTTTTAATTTAATTTTCATTCGAGTTCAATTCATTCGTTTTCAATTAAATTCGTCAACAATTTTAAATTCTCGCGAATAAGACACTAACAAATGAGTGGTGGAAGGGAAGCGGAGCTGAGCGACGGTCATCTCTAGTACAGGCCGGAAGAAGGTAAAAGCAACGCTGTCTCAATCCGATGAGAAATGATTTGATATAAGTAATTTGCTATATGCGACTGATCGGACTGACGTCAACTGAACAGATTTTATTTAATAACGAATTATTTACCAGTGCTGGTTAAACAGGCCGGTCTCAAATGTTTTATTTTACAATTACTGAAACTACGAAGATGAAACTAAATAAATAGAATCTTGTAATTTTTCTAACGCAATATGTACATGCAAGTTTCATGAATGGTGCAAGTTCCTCGGTAGGTTGAATGTTAAATAATTTCTAACAGCGATCAATTTGGATCTCTGAATAATAATGCCGAATAGAAGTTGCAGACCGAGATGCGAATCGGATGAACGACTGCAATTATTTTCGTTATCGCGTACCAGAATCCCGTCTACCTGACGGTTTTATTTGCTTTCCGATCCATTGAACTGGTCCTCTGCTTAGTCGCTGTGAACGCGATTGGTGGCGACATTTGTTTCGCTAATAGTCTTCATAGTTGTTAAATTGTAGATTTATTTGCACTCGTGGATGCTAGCACGATTTAGTGCCGAGGATTCTAATGCGTACGAGCATTCGAATATTATCGTTCGATTCAGTCTATTATGTACACATTAACATCGATTTCTAATTTATTCAGTATCGTTTGGAAGACGATTTTATTCGGTTTGTCCTTGTATATACATTATTACCAACAGTAAATTTAATATTATCTTGAAGAACATTTTATTTTTTTCTTCTTCTCATTGTACATACATTGTTATTAGCATTAAATCGAATACTATCCAAAACAACATTTTATTCCTTTCGATTTTTTACATACGTTACAATCAGCATTGAACTAAATATTATTTAGAAGAAGATTCTATTATTTTTACATATTATAATACATTAATATGTACATTAAATATTTAGTTGACATACGTCACAATCAGCATTGAACTGAATATTATTTGGAAGAAGATTCTGTAATTTTTACATATTATAATACATTAATGTGTTCATTAAATATTTAGCTGACATACATTAACATCAGCATTGAACTGAATATTATTTGGAAGAAGATTCTGTAATTTTTACATATTATAATACATTAATATGTACATTAAATATTTAGTTGACATACATTAAAATCAGCATTGAACTGAATATTATTTAGAAGAAGATTCTATAATTTTTACGTATGTAATACATTAATATGTACATTAAACGAATATTATTTGGTTGACAATTTTATATTTTTTGTCCTTGCATGTACATTACTGTCGACAGTAAATTGAATATTATTTAGAAGATTCGACACCTCTCGTGTATAATGTGACATATTAATACAAACATTAAATTAAATGTAATGTTTTTCATTAGTAGAAAAGCGAGTAAAACCATTGAGACTGAATATTTCCCGAATGCAATTATTCCGTCTCGCTGGATTGTTAAAATATTACATCATGCAGAGTCGAGAACAGATGAAACAACGTAGCGCAACGACGGAAACGGTGAACGTTCTCCCAAGTTAACCGTAACGTTATTAAATCAGATTCAAGAACGACTAGTCGGCTCACACTCTATCTCTCTCCTCTCCAGTCATTCTCGTTACGCTCGCCTTTAAGCCCCTTAAAGATCGAGACACTCCTCGATAATGGTACGGGCCTTTAACGACTCGAAACTAACCATCGAGGTCTTCGTAATCGTTACATACGTCTCGGTCGATCCCTCGATTACGGAGACTTGCGAGTTTGATCGCGAACACTAGTCGTATTTGTTAGCGGTAGCGCGGTTGGAGGGGAGTTCTGGGAAAAGCGACCAAACGAATGATTGGTTTTTCATATATTTATGACAGGGATTTATGACAGGAATTTAGTAAACAGCTCCAATGCCATACGGTGCAATAAACTGAAGACCGCGCAGGGTCCTTCAGGTAATGACTGTGTATTGAAAGCGAGATCTTTAGAAAAGGTAAGCGACCCGACGTCGTATTGCTAAACAATAATAAGAACACATGGTTCTGAAGGATCTGGCCACGGAGTGGAGAAGGCAATGCCTTTTGGTAAGAGGACTGCGAGGAACCACGCGGCACTTACCCCAGAACTGTTCTCAACATATTTATTCATCAAATTTTAACACGTACACCCCCGCTCAAAAATACGTGGAAACTTTGTTGCAAGTATAATTTATTTTAATAGTACCAAATTGTACAATCTAATTATTACAGTCTCTTGAATAAATAAAAGTTTCTTCGGCAGGGCTAATACCGTTTCAATCCACGATGATCCATTAGCGTGGTTTGCTGTCTTCTCAAGACAATAATAATAATTATTGGTGAGATATCTAATGAATTCATTATTAACTGTATAAACTAGACCGCATAAAAAATTAAACGTGTCGTCCATATAATTTTGTGCGGGAGTGCATATATCGTAGACATAAAAATAATTTTTTTATTTATCCACAAAAGCATTAGAGAAGTTTTAAAAGGATATTTAAAGTGAGTACTCGGTTATCGACATAAGGGTTGAAAAAAGAAAATGTCGAAATACGAAACTCACATAATTATTATTAAAATATATATTCTCTGGTATTGTGTTAACTAGACCGCATAAAAAATTAAACGAGTTGTCCACATACTTTTGAGTGGGGTGTAGGTTCAAAATTCACTACAATTCTCCGAAGCATGATCCATTTTCCCAACAAAAAGTCGATGAAATATTTCCAAACCTTTGCGGGTGATGGTTTTTTAAAAGAAAATTCTGCGCTTCCTTAAAAGAAATGATTCTTGAAGTCATTTGAAGAAACTTCTTGCTTTAGTTTAAAAAAGCAGTTCTCCGGGGCTTTGTTATGGAGTTATTAACGCACAAACATGGCA
>CM052198.1:5167322-5181981 GCA_028455805.1 Lasioglossum figueresi | reverse complement strand
TCTATGTTCGGCTTCTCTTTTGAATTTCATTCTATCCTTCTCTATGTTCGGACTCTCCTTTGAATTTCATTCTGTCCTTCTCTATGTTCGGACTCTCCTTCGAATTTCATTCTGTCCTTCTCTATGTTCGGACTCTCTAAATTTCATTCTGCCCTTCTCTATGTTCGGACTCTCCTTTGAAATTCATTCTGTCCTTCTCTATGTTCGGACTCTCGTTTCAATTTCATTCTGTCCTTCTCTATGTTCGGACACTCCTTTGAAGTAACAAAAATACGACCAAACATACCAACTTTACTGTCCACCATAATACGGCTGTTGGACAGTAATGTCGGCATTACTGTATAGCGTTGTTATGTTAACGTTATTTTTTATGAACAAGAATAACCTCTAACATATTTAGAGGTTTCTTGGATCGTAGTATCTGATTTTCGAATAATTTTTTGACCACGATAAATAACAACGATTATAAACTACCTTTATAAGGGTTAATCGAGGTTTTAAACTGCCAAACTTTGTCAGTATATTCTATGGGTCTAAATAAGAAAAAAATGCTATATAAACAAAGGTTGTTTAACACGTTGATTGCCATGTCAGTCGCCGGTGACTGACACTAACTTTTCGTTCAGGCTGCGTCAACCGCCGGTGACTGACAATGTGAAATATGATAGAGAACTAAAAGATTTACATTGTTTTAAGTAATTACTGAAAATTTATGTAAAATTTACTTAATTTTTATTTATTACAGGATTAGGTGACTCTGCTTGCTAGATTATATTCGAACACTAAACTTCCTAGTCTCGAGAAATTGTCAATGTTCAGGCAGCGATCATTTCGTCGAAACAAACGGTACAATAATAATCCTGGTTTCATTTCAGAGCTTAACCCCTTGCACTCCGAATTATTTTATAATTTTATTGCCAACAATTTCCTACTATTTTAAGTGTTTTATTTGAAATTTACTTCAAAGGACAGTTCCTTGACTGCTACTTATTTTAAACAATTTTTTAATTCATATTCGTGGAACTTGTATTTGTTTTTAACTAAAAAATAAGAAAGTAAGTAAATAAAGGAAGAACCAAGTGCCAACAATTCCCTACAATTTTATGTGTTTTATTTGAAATTTACTTCAAACGACAGTTCCTTGACTGTTACTTATTTTAAACAATTTTTTAATTCATATTCGTGGAACTTGTATTTGTTTTTAACTAAAAAATAAGAAAGTAAGTAAAGAAAGGAAGAATCAAGTGCCAACAATTCCCTACAATTTTATGTGTTTTATTTGAAATTTACTTCAAACGACAGTTCCTTGACTGTTACTTATTTTAAACAATTTTTTAATTCATATTCGTGGAACTTGTATTTCTTTTTAACTAAAAAATAAGAAAGTCAGTAAATAAAGGAAGAACCAAGTGCCAACAATTCCCTACAATTTGATGTGTATTATTTGAAATTTACTTCAAAGGACAGTTCCTTGACTGCTACTTATTTTAATCAATTTTTTAATTCATATTAGTGGAACTTATATTTGTTTCTCACTAAAAAATAAGAAAGTAAACAAATAAAGGAAGAACCAAGTACTTATAAAAACTCGTTACCTTTACATTTTTCTTTCTGTGACTGATTTTTATTTCTCTTCTAATGATTTTTTTGGTTAATCAATCTTCAATAGATTTGAAGATCGAAGTCTCTCTTTACGGCACAAAAAGGTTGTAGATATGTGGGTATATGGATTATACATTCAAAGATCCCGCGATCGGCGTTCGTTTAGTCGCGACACCGCTGAGTGTGAACGTGTGTAAAATATGTGAACTCGTGTGAATGCGTGTGGAGACGAAAATACCGAGTGTTCGCTGTTTCTAGGGTAGTTGCTCTCTGGCTACGAACGCGATTCGAGCTGCAAGACCATTGTATCCTACAGATATAATTCCGATCTGCCATTTGGGGGACGCTGTTAATGGCGTATATTCGGACGAGGTGTGTCTTGACCATTGTCGGGGTCTTTTGTGCGAATGGCTCTTGTCGGATAGTTCGTCGAGAGTTTCCTTGCGGAGGCGAGTGCATCGTAACGTGGCATAGAGACGGTCAACCCGGTTCACGCTCGAGAGCGCAGTTTGATCGCGTGTATCTATTCAGGAGAGAAATAGAGAGAGAGAGAGAGAAAGCGAGCTAGTGCAAGCATCGCTCCCGACTCGTTAATAAGATATTAATCTCTGAAATATTCACGGGTATCCGAAGAGTCGCCCGACAGAAAAACAAAAGAGCCCCGCGTGCTTTGAACGGATCCGTGGACTCGGACGCGCGCGAAGCAGAGAGAAGACCGGCTTCGTCATCGTTCGAGCAGCTCGTTTGATTATTCAATGGCACTTTCAAACTGTTACTCGGGCCCTGATGCGATCAAAGAACTTTCCACGTCGTTGACTATAGAATCTTACCGGTCTTCTTACGCCCCGAGCTCTGGAAGCAGGTCGATTAATCTCACGCTCGGCCGAACTAATTATCAAACATCTCCGAGATAAGTTCGCGGTTTTCGGAACACTTATTTTCACCACCTTGCACTGAAAGCATCGCTCCTCGTTTAGTTCCGCGAGGGAAACCAGCTGACAAATTTCTTCTTGCACAATCTCTGCGTAACTGTAAACACACTGTATAATACTTTCACTACTCAAAATGCTTTACACGTGCTTCCTGATGTGCTGCAAACAATTTCTGTAAAGTACGTCTTCGTCGTGAAACACGAGTGTTTATTGTTATAACGGTGCTTAACCTTCATTCTACGTACATACACTACTGTGTCAAGAGAGAAGCACTCGGTATAATTATAAGATATAACGACAAACAATATCTTTGTGTAGAAATTGTATTGTGTAATGATTGATTGATTGCATTTATTGCATATTGAAATAAATCAATTTTGATGTGACTTTTATTTAGCATAAATATCTTCGGCCCTTGATATACATTACAGTATTTTATCGATAAATGTATTCCCATTTCTGCGGGGTGTACCCCTTGAGGGGCCGAGAAGCTCGAGAGGACCCGGTCGCCGAGACGTATGACATCATACGGCTCGTGTGTATCAGTGAGACACCACTAACCCAATGATAAAACTTCTTTATTTTTCATTATTTTTCTACGGGACTTTGACCAACAACTTCGTGGCATTTTTCTAATGCAAATGATACCAAATATGATACAATTCCCATGATATTTACTTGTGCAATGAACGATGAAAATTTCGAACGTAAGAAAGAACAACGTATGGGAAGTTCTTTGAACTGTGCTTCTTTGCGTCGAAAACTTTCATCGTTCAATACACAAGTAAATGTAATAGGAATTATGTCATACTTGGTATCATTTTCGTTACAAAATTTCCACGAATATGTTGGTCAAAATCCTATAAAAATATAATTAAAAATAAAGAAGTTTCGTTAGTGGATTAGTCATGTTTACACTTCTCGGCGATCGAGGCCTCCTCGAGCTCCGCTGTCCGTTTCTGCGTTCGGCAAAAGTCAAAGAATAGTATTCCTGGCGGATAATTGTCCCTGGACAGACCCGTGTTGGGATAATAATCGATAAAATACTGTACTGTGCCAAAAAAAATATGCTCATAGTATAATTATAAGATATAATGACAAACAATATCTTTGTGTAGAAATTGTATTGTACAATGATTGATTTATTGCATTTAGAGCATTCGATAATCCGCAATAACACATATTCTCGGAAGTATTTAATGGAACAGCGGAATTCATTTTCTAAAGTTACCGTGTTCTTGTTTGATTTCTTACGCTTTTCTATTAAATATGGCCGGGTGCGCCTTTCTTTTGCACAGCAGTGTATATTCTAATGCTAACCCTGTACTGGAGTGTAATCGAATGTTTTTTCTATTAACAACTGTTTATGCTATTTTTAAAGAGAAAAAAAGACAAATTCAACGATATATCATAACGTCTATTTACAGTAACGGACAAAAGTTTAGTATAAGATTTGAACTTTTACCGGAAGCTAGACCAATTAGTTTACTACAGGATGCAAAAAGAAATTTTTTCAAAAATTACAATTGATCGTAATTGTAGAAAATATACTAAAAATTGCATTTTCAACTTTTTTATGTGGGCCTATATTGAAATTTTAAGAAATACATTTTGTCGATCTGTGTCAATTATACGCACTGTGAAAGTTTTATCGAAATCGGTTGATACGGACAAAACGACAGGCATTGAAAGATGTAAGAATCCTTAGATTTATTGCAGTTGGAGGTCGGAAATCGTGAAAAACTGCAATTTTTACCGTCTTTAAACGTTTGTAGTTCATTGCAACGTTGACCAATTTTGACGAAATTTTCAGAATATGTTTAATTCACATAAAAAAGTTGAAAATGCGACATTTAGTATTTCTTCAATAATTCCAATCAATTGCAATTTTTGAAAAAATCTCTTTTCACATCCTGTAGTAAACTAATTGCTCTAGCTTCCGAAAAAAGATCAAATCGTATAGTACAACATTGAAATAGTTATCGTCTTTTTTAGGGCGTCTTAAACTTTTGTCCGCTACCGTATGTTATGTTTTAAAACATACAAAATTTGGAAATTTGCTGCGCACCCTTTTCCCATGATCTAATCGGCCCCAAATTTTTTCCACATCATTTTCTCAACATTTGTCACAATTCTGGAGGGGGGAGGGGCTGGACCAAAAAAATGTTGCAAAATAATTTTCGTCAATTATGGTTAAAGTCCACCCTGGAGTGTAAATGATTAAAGTGGCAATTAGTGTGTCCACGCTGTGCAACTTGAACCAGCTATTTTGGAATCGAATGGCAACATTTTTGCGAGTTGTCAATATACTTTCGGAGAGGACACATTTCGCAAATCCGCGATAAAGTTGTCGCTCGGGCTGCTCGAAATACGATCCTAATGGAAAAGCGCAGTCGAAAAATTTTTCCGCTTACCTTTCACCGATAAAGTCGGATCTCTCCCCTCGATGCGGAGCAATTCGGCAAAGAATTCAATTACGCCTCAAAAATATCCCTGCGAAATTGATGAAAGATAAGGGCCCCGTGGAACTCCCTTTATCCGGGAGTGCGATCCCTAATGAAATTCTTAACTGCCGGTTATTAAAATCATTTTGTTCGTTCAATAAAGACGACGTTATTGGACCGAACGAGATTTTCTTGCGAAATTCTTCCGAAAATAGGAGAGAGAAAGCCCGTGAAATGTCGGCCCATCGAGTTTCCTTCGTATCTAAGTTTCGAGCTTATCTGCGGCCAATTCGCGCGGAAATTTACCTAATTCGTTCGAACCTTGGCTACATATTATTTCGAATCGTAACGCACGAAGTTATCTCAACAGGAAAATCACTTTTCCTCGGATTATACAGATTTCATAAAATCATTTTACATCCTATATTTTAGGCAGTCAAACATTTATTTAAACAACTTCTCACGTACTCTCTAAAATCCTGTTTCATCGTCAATTGCTTCGGAAACGCAGATTTCAAGTCTCGCGCGTATAATTACACTTATTTGAATACGGTAGATTTTGTACATTAGATGTGCAAGAAATGTTTAAAAGTACCGTGTCTACGTATTTTATTTGGCTTTTCGATTGACACAGAAAGCGTTTGATTTGCATAAAAATCGTGTTATCCTGAAATCCACAGATTTATTATCGCAATTTACTGTTTGTTATCTTGCACCAGGTGAAATGTGTCAAACTCTGTCCCTTCCTTCTGCGTGCGGATCAAACCTCGACGCACCGTTTATTTCCCAGCGAAAAGGGAAATCGTATCGTGAAAGCCGCGACGCGATCAGCAAATCACCGGCCGACGTGTTTTCCGCTTTGACTTGCAAATTTGCCGCGTAGAATCGTCGCAGGAAACGTAGACCCGAGGTTCTAACTGGGTTATGGTTATGGCAGGCACGCGTGACAGAAACGCGAGCGTCCCGTCGCGACGGGAGACGGGAACATCGACGACGATCTTTCGATCAAGAGTCTACAGAATTTATTTCATGAAAATCCTTGAACAGAATTGATTACCAAAATTAGCTGAATAATGAAAATAAGAGCTGACTTTAAAAAGACTATGTATACATATTTTGTACAATAAAAGTACGCTTCGTGAGAACTACAGTAATTCTTCGATCGATGTCCGGGGTCCGGGGAATTTTTATACAACAAAAAAGAATTTTCTGAATTGGCTCATTTATATTCGAAATTGATATTAATGTATAGAGTTGAAGTAAGGATGATGTATGCACGAATGAGCTTAGCACTCGAGTGACGCCTCTGTGGCGACATTAATAATTGCTGTACTATTAATTAAAATATTGTTTACATTATTAGATCCGTCGGTATCTAATCAATTACTCAACATTTAAGTATTGTACGAAGTATTACATCCATTGCATATCCACCAAATTTAAAAAATCATACAGAATGGAAATATTCTAGATCGAAAGAAACGTTTAATTTTCCAGTTAAAATAGCTCCGAGTGCAAAGGGTTAACAGACAACCCTTTATATAGATAAATTCATAAAAACAGAGAATCAGAAATATCCTTTCTTATCCCTTGTATAGATCGTAAAGGAAACCTTTGCGCAAAATTTCAGCTTTCTATGTCCAAGGGTTTAGCCTGGGCGTTGATGAGTGAGTGAGTCAGAACACCGTTTTTATAGATATAGATTACATCAATTTCATATCCACCAAATTTAAAAAATCATACAGAATGGAAATATTCTAGATCGAAAGAAACGTTTAATTTTCCAGTTAAAATAGCTCCGAGTGCAAAGGGTTAACAGACAACCCTATATATGGATAAATTCATAAAAACAGAGAATCAGAAAGAACAGAAGAATTGTAAAATTACGATCGCCAACGACTCGCAAAAGGAAGGCAGATCGAAACGAGCGCCCGCGACGAACACGTCTGTCGTTAACATTTGGTTATCCGTGTGCCAAATACAGTAATTCTTCGATCGGTGTCCGGGGTCGCCTGTGCAATCGCAGTCCAGTGCCTACCCATTCCACTGCCGGCCAACGTCGCGTCGCGCCGCAGAGCGGCGACGATTGATCTCGACTCGGGTATATCGGTGCGAACACCGCTGCACTGACACCATGAATCGAATGTTCAAACTTCTTAATTTTCATTACATTTTTGTGGGACTTTCAATGGTTTCAAGCATTTTTCTGATTAAAACAAGACCAGACACGATATCATTTCAGTTGTATTTAGTGGTTTAATCGACGGTGAAAGTTTCGGTCGCAACGAAGAACAGCGTATGGGACATTCTTTGAACTATGCCGGTGACGGCGACTGTCCGCGTCTCTTTCTTTCCCATACGCTGTTCTTCGTTGCGTTCGAAACTTTCATCGTCGATTGATCCACTAAATACAGTTGAAATAATATCGGGTTTGGTGTCATTTTAATCAGTAAAATGCCAGAAATAAGGTAGTGAAAGTTCCATAAAAAAATAATGAAAAATAAACAATTCTGTCATTGCCATTACATCGTGAGAACTCGCGGGCTTCGGCCACGCGATCCGTATTTCGTTCTGTTCTTCTCTATGCTCGTGCTCTCGTGTGAAGTCTCGGCGCGATCGGCGCGGTAGACGCAGTCATTAAAAAATAGTGTCTCTACACCATCGCCGTCCGTGCAGAACACGGCTGTTGGATACCGATCGAAGAATTACTGTATTAACGCTAAACCTACAATAATCAAATAACCGGTTTCATATACAGGGTGTCTAAAAATTCCTTCAAGATCCGAAAATGGGAGGTTCCTGAGATCATTTGTAGCAACATTTACCATAGCAAAACTGGCTTCCGCGGCTTTGTTAAGGAGTTATTAATGAAAAACACGGACCAGTCGCCAACCGGCGCGCCAACTGTCAACTGGTCATTAAAAAATAGTGTCTGTACACCATCGCCGTCCGTGCAGAACACGGCTGTTGGACACCGATCGAAGAATTACTGTAATGGTTTTTCAAAATCGTATAGAGCGTTACTGAAATGTTTCTCGAGGTGTATCGGACACTTTAAAAAGACTATGTAAATATCGGAAAATCAGCGGTAAGTGTTGAGAAAGGAAATTGATATTGTGACAGTATTGAACCTCTGTATAGCAATTTGTAAGCTCCGCTTTAGTCACTGCAATATCAATTTACGGTTTCGAATCGTCTCTTCTCTTTCTCGTGCTGTTTGACCTGAAGCCGCGGTCTCTTTGCTTGTCGAACGAGTGATCGAATATGAGGGGTTACCATAATTCCGCGGGACACCTGGGATATCATTGTATCTATCTGTGGCACAATGTGCAAAGGGAAACACGATCGCTTTAATCTTGTGTCAAGCTGAACCGGAGTATCCAGTAGAGCCAGCATTGCTTCAGGTTTCGGACTCCGTTTCCTATTATCTTGGGTTTATCCCGAGCACTGCGCTGGAGCGGAATCCGTAACGTCCGACGGACTCGACAAATTAATATCCAACCGAGCCATCGATCTCTGTCGTTGATCGATCTTTGCCCGATCCCCCTTGCAACGCCGAGGAAATAAATCGCGCAGGGCCACCGGATCCGTAACTCGACCGCGATTTCGGCCGCAATTGAATCACCGCTGCTCTTCGGGCTACCAGGCAAAAAATCCGAACAAAATGGTTGGATACTAAATCGACGCCTCGCCAAGAATAGAATTCTCCTCGACGTTGATACACCGGAATCCTGCAGTAGAGTCTAATCGAGTCGATTCCCAGGCTCTTCGAAGAATTACCTTCCATTTTCAATTTCGAGTTTCGACGATTCCGATATCGGTCTCGGTCTCGCTGGCGTTCGAGGACAAGCGGAAATGTGTTTTACACGGTAATTGATTGTTCTCTGGTTATACACACAGAGATTTAAGCTTCCGGTTGCGTGCAGTAGCGCTGTGACGACTGTTGTTCATAGCGACAGGATTTCAGCAATGCAAGGGACTGCAATTCCAAGCTTTATGCGAAATCAAAGAGCCGTGATTTCCAAGTTCATGAAACATGTTCAATAGATTTTGAAAGGATCGCGATTTTAATGGTTTGGTGGAATTGCAGAAGTCGCAATTCCAGAGTACATAATGAGATTGCGAAGGGCTGTAATCCAAAAACGATTGAATTGGAAGATCCACAATTTCAAGATTCGCGGTTAGATTGTACACAGCATCAATTCTAAGGTTTACGAAGGACTTCAAAATTGACCGTGGAATTGCAAAAGTGTCACAACTACAAGAGACAACTTAAGACGTTACTTCATAATGGAATTGCAGAAGGACACATTTTCAAGCTTGATGTGAAGTCAAGGAGATGTAATTTCAGAGATCGTGATGTTCAATAAACTTGTGAAGAACCGCAATTTTGTTATAAGTGCTTAGAATATAAGATACCCACATGTGCAATACCAACATTTTATGTATGAATCGACAATGAATAAATAAAGAATTTGATAAATAAAGAAAATGGCGATTCAACCGCCAATTTTCCCAAAGGACCGACTTGTCGTTGAGTTGTACTACTGAATTTTCGTGCCACCTCATTCGTTATCATATTCTCCTAATACAAACCTCAATTTTCGAGGTTTTCGAAAATTTTCAGCCGTTTCGCTTGTCGTTGAGTAGTACTTCTGAATTTTGGAAACATTTCGGCGTCTGCCTTATTGTAGAGTTGTACTGCTGAATTTTCATGCCACCTCTTTCACAATCATATTCTTCTAATACAGACTTCAATTTTCGAGATTTTCGAACATTATCGGCCGTCTCACTTGCTGTTGAGTTGTACTACTGAATTTCGTGCCACCTCTTTCCCTATCATATTCTCCAAATACAAAAGTCAATTTTCGAGACTTTTTAATATTTTCGGAAATTCTTAGTTTTCTAATAGGAGAACGTGATACCAAAGGAGGTATCTCGAAAATTCAGTAGCACAACTCAACGATAAGCAAGACGTCCGAAAATTCAGAAGTACAAAATCAAAAGTATCAGTAGTATAACTCTACAACGAGTCCGAAGATCGGGAAAAATGTGTGATTCAGTAAATGTATACACAGATATGCTTTTTTATTACATTGTCTTTATTCATTCATTGTAGATTCATACGTAAAATGTTTGTATCGTACATAACTTATATTCTAAACAATTATAAGATGCACGTTGACTGGCAGAGGTAGACTGACAGCGCTGTAAAATCTAGCTCCCTCAGGCACACACCTTTTGGTATGGTTCTGTGGTAACAGTGTTTTTGAACTTTATTTATTAGAAGTATATATATATATATAAGGGATCGAATAGGTATTAGACTTTAAGACATAACAAGATATTCTGACTCGCAAGCAATGCACTAAGACCTTCACTCTTCTCGATCAACCAACAACTGACTCATTCTCTCACAAAAATGTCCTTCTCCCGCCCTCACTCATACACCCGTACTCATCCCCATAGCCTGAGTGTGTCTTCGGAAAACCCAGCCGACCCTTGGGCCTGGTTTTCGTCCGGCACGCTTTCTCTTTAATGGCCTTCTTCCCTTGGGCCTGGCTTTTGCCAGGTCTTTCTGTTTTACGGCCATCTTCCTGCCATCGAGGACCCAACGACATCCTGTCTAAAAATCCGTTACTACAGTTCCATTTCTACAGAGTCCGTAATTCAGTTTCGTCGACAGAAAAATGTGTTGCATGCAATGTCTGTACCGAACTTAAGTCTTTGTTTCGGGGCTCGCGCTTACCTCGGGGTGTTTCGCAACGAATCGAACGCGGATTCCACTCCCGGGATCGCGAAAGTTCGCTGAATCGGGAGTAACGCAAAATTAGAGCCGTTCGTGCCGGCGTTTCGTCGGTACAACTTATTTTGCCGAGCTCGGACAGTTATCGCCGGGACGGTCCCAAATGCGTCGCAATAGCGAACCGGAGCCCCAGACAAGTTCCGCGATTATTCACGGAACTTTGAAAGCGGCGATCGATTAATTGCAAATATCCGTTTACCTGGAATGCAGCGGGACAGGCGTTTGTCGGCGGTTTGCCGGAGCAAGCCGTAATATGTTTTCGCGACGGATTAATCACAGCCGAACGATAAATTTCAACGAGACACCGCGCCGTTCGACCGCGAACGCGATCCTAATGGAAGGCTCGCTAAAAGCTCGCGGTTATTTTCGACCGCCACGCCGCCCCGCTGGACGACTAACGATCACTATCGCTTCGGATTCGAACCGTTGTTCCCCCGGTGGCGACGTCGAAGCAGTTTTATCGCGATACGTGCCTCACCAGCCGAAACCAGCCGTGAATCGCTCGCGAATCGTTCAAACAACCCGAGAACAATTCTACAAAGAAGTTCGCCATCTAGGGACCGAACAGGTCCAGGATCAGGATCTTTTGAAGGGCCAGTTTTGTCGAAGCTGCGGCTCACCGTTGAGCACATTACTTGCGGCAAATTCTCAATATGACATCCTTTATTTCAGTTTAACCGACTGGAAAGAGGTTGGCGCCGCGCCAGGATTCGAAATCACTCGCCACCGTATTGAACCAGCGAAACTTTCTATCACCTATATTCTCCTCTGTTCTGCTAATCCTCTGGCCTGTTTTACAGGGAATCGCTTATCCGCACAGCCTATCCTATCCATCTCGTTCATTCTGTTTCCCATCCTCGATAGAACCACCTCATGGATCATAACCGAAATGAAGAGACACGATGTACCAATGATTTTTCTCAAATCTGTTCAATTCCATGCGACACCTATAACAAAAATGAATAGGGCCAATACAAAAATAAAAAGATATTAAATATATTTCGAAGATGATTAACAATTTTGATTATGAATCGAGATCCACAGTTTAATTGCGACTGAACAAAAATTGGTTGACCAAATTGTGAACGTTCTTCTCCGTTAATTGTAGTTTTCTATCGATCGTATTTATTGTTAATAAAATTGTTAATGCTTTCGGCGCAAGGGTTCGATCATTTGTTACTAATTTACAAAGCCATTTTGCAAATTACTAAAGTAATTCCGACGGTTTCGATCTACATTCAGATCGTCTTCAAGGGTTACTAGAATTGCGTCTGTGAACAGTTTTTTCGTTAAAACAAATTAAGGATATTTTGAAATTTAAGGATACATAACAGAGAAAGAGAATAATGCTGGTAATAAACTACTCACTTGCTTTGCGATGAACATTAATAAATTCGACGTGCCGCTGTAATAAACAGTAAACATTAAGCAAGAACGTATAAGATCATAGATCGAAATATACCAATCAATATTAGGCGGCTTTAAAATTACTTTGAAACGCAATAACACTTTTAAACCTCTTGTAACTGGTCCCTGATCTTCTCCGTTCTCTGCAGCAGTGCTGGGGAAAATAATATTTTAAATAGTAAATAGTAAATAATCCTAAAGAATGGAGAAAGGAAGGAAGGAGAGAGAAATGTAACGCCGAAAGGCATATATTTATGAATAAAGTTTATTATATATATAGTACATAATCCTATTTATTTTAAAGTATGTGTACAACTTTAAAAATGAAATATTTTATTTGATGCAGTGATTTTTAAAAATAAGATAATTTATTTGAGGCAGTAATTTTTGAAAATAGTATTTTATTTGAAGTATATTGAAAATATATGTATTTCGTCTTTATTTACAATTTTAAATATTATTGCTGAAATTAATGGTTCGAATTCAATGCATTTACGAGTGTAAATCGTTTCTTAACGATAAGATACACTGTATGTTTATGCGGTTTCTCAGAGTATAACAATTAACAATGCAAAAGATTAATTATAACAATGCAAAAAGTAAAATATTTTATTTCGTGTTTCAGATTGTTCGAATAGAAATATTTTATTTTCGATATTGTATATCTTATTTAAAATACTATTTTCTTTGAGCGAAATAAAATCTAAAATATTCAATAGCATTTGAAATATTTGTTTCGCCAAATAATGCCAGCCTCTGCTCTGCAGTTAACGCAGATTTGATTTTTATTCTCGTTCTTCTAATTCCCTCGCACAGCTACCATAAACGTGGAGCAGCTATTTGAAACTGAATTTACATTCAAAAGTAAAACGGTATAATTCCTTGAAAGCATTTGCAGTGAATTTGCAGACGCGCCATAAAAGTAATCGTTATACTAAATGACTTGTTCGTGGTTTTCCAGTAATATCACGAACGGTGAACTGTTGCAACAATATTTCAACAACCAGGTTGTGGTTCTTCTTGCCTTTAGACTATTTGGAGTAACATGTTAACGCTAATGTCGTTTCTGCCCCATTTCTACCAACGAGAACCATCTCCAAAATGAATTCTCCCTTATCCTGGTTTAAACGAAGCAATCCATGAAAATTGGAATTTGCATAAAGTTTCCCGGTCCAGTAATAACATCGATATATCTTCGAAGCGACGGATTCGTAACGACCATTATTTTTTACAAAAAATAAAGAAATTGCAAAGATGTGCTTTTGCGAGGTCGGATCACGTTAAACCGGGGATCAGAATTATTTTATTTAAATCTGCCCTTTGGATCTTTTGAGATCGTTCGGTTTCCAGTTAGCTTAATCGGTTAGTTGCTCGGCCGAATGTTCTGACGGCAGAGGATTATCGAAACAGGATTAAGCAACGGTTCTGCAGGAATCAGTTCTATCGCGCTTTCGCTCAAAATGCAGCTCCCAGTTCGGCAAAAAGAGAAAAACCCGACGCATTCGTAAACAGTTTAATTTTCCGCGAAGAAAACACGGAATAATTTATTCCCAGATTATTGCCGGTTAACGCATCGCAATCTTCTAAATGAATAAATCTGGTACATTTGTAAATACGTTAACAGAATTTTACTAGCTTCTGCTGGAAATTGCGATATGGATTTTCCTCGGAACGAAAATATACAAAATTTGTTACACACTATTGTGAAAATATTTCGACAGACGGAATCCAAAAAATTCAAAGGCCGAAGAATATTAATTGACTCCTGTAATCCTTCTCGTTTACCCGCACAAAAAAAGAAGTAGTAATTAAACATAAATAAGCGGAGGAAAAAATAAATTTTGCTCGTCTGGAATCGCATGCTAAGCGACCGCAACAGATACAGTTTTCCGCACTCGTTAAAAGCTTCTCTCATCTCAACGGCTGACGAGAACTCGCGAATGACCACCGCGGAAATTTTACAAACTCCATGGAAGAGGATCAGGTTAATTCGAAAAGTTGGAAATCGCTGATTAAGCCCGGCGGCCCTCTCGAGATTCTAAACGTTCTAATTATTTTATGCCGAGGTCTTTCCGAGGAGACTCCCAAGGGCGCCGAAAACGCGTAACAGATTCCGCGGCGTGCTGTTTTTCCGAGTTGCGATAATTAGGACGTATATATCTCTAGTTGGTCGCCGACCGTGTGTCCTTGGAGGTCTGCTCGGCTCCCTCGGGTTCTCTTGGGAAGCCCTTGAGGGCACTTCGGTCCTCGAGGGAGCCCTTCCGACACAACTCTCGTAATTGCAGGGAACGTTTCGCCTCTGATCTTGTGCTTGTGTCTCATTGTCGGTGATGGATGGAAACCACCTGAAATTTTGTATTGTTAGACTGATTTATGGTGTGAACGTTGAACCTTGAATAATGTCAACGTTGAACACATTGCACATTGAAAACTCTAGACATTGGGACGCTATCAAAATTGATCATTGA
>CM052198.1:5144071-5167222 GCA_028455805.1 Lasioglossum figueresi | reverse complement strand
GAGCACATTGAGCCTAGAATCGTATGAACGTTGAACACATTGAAACTTGAATTACGTAGCATTCGTTCCTTGAACTGCAAATCTTGAATCGTTTGAACATTGTGCACATTGCATTTTGAATATCACATCTTGAACATAGAGCACATTGAGCCTAGAATCGTATGAACGTTGAACACATTGAAACTCGAATTACGTAGAATTCGTACCCTGAACTGTAAATCTTGAATCGTTTGAACATTGTGCACATTGCATTTTGAATATCACATCTTGAACATAGAGCACATTGAGCCTAGAATCGTATGAACGTTGAACACATTGAAACTGGAATTACGTAGAATTCTTATCTTGAGTCGTAAATCTTGAATCGTTTCAAACACACTGGAAATTGAACATTGATTAATGAATCTTAACACATTACCGACCGGTGATTATTGCATAATTTTGAAAAATCTGTGGTACATGGCTAAACACTTTGTAATGGAATCTTGAATGGCAACAGCAATTTTCATTGCGAACTAACAAGTCACCCTCAATAACGTGATCTAATAGTTTCATTTAAGATTGCAATGTAAAAGAAAATGTCTATGCTTTCTTTCGGTACAGCACAATTATTGAAAATACGATTAATAGGCTTCCGGCGGGTGAAGTGTTAAATATTCAATAAATTAAATGTCTATCCTTTATTATTGTATAAGTTGAATCACTTCAATTACGGTTTCTCGTTGCAAATTATTGTAAGGGAAGATTTATGGTTGACCTACGAGGTAAATGGTCACCGTCGCTTCAGCAACAGAAATGTTGTCTAGTCTTGTCCAGCTAGCAGTGCGATACGAAGCTCGTCAACCTATTTCAGCCCGGCACCGTTTCAGCTGACGAAAACTGTCGCACCCTCGCCTCGGTTCCATAGTGTACTCAATTGCTCCGAGTGTGCAGACCGAGAGCACACAAACGCTTCCCAGGCCTTTTTCCTTCTTTCCGTGTTCAAACCGGAAGCTCACAGTCTGGAAAAGAAAGCCCGGTTCGATCCTCGCGATCGCGCCCCGTCATTCTGTTAACTAACAAGCGAGCCGACACTGCTTACACGGTTCTGGGATCGCGTGTCGGAATGCGATCCCCGAGCGAGGATCGCTTTTGAGAAATTAGGGCAGTGGAAACTCTCTCTTTTCCTCCCGCTTCGCTGGTGCACTCTCCGAACTGTCGCTTGTACGCTTGACAGTTCATAGATTTAGTTTTAGCTCTTTCACCCACGTGGACCAACAAAACTTGTGTTACAGGCTGTATATACACTGCCGGACAAAATGATGTATGACATTTGATGTATTTGTACATTTCATATAACACGATAGGATATATGTACATATTACACACTCTGTATATTTAATTTGTCCTTCAAAGTATCGATATAGAATTGCAAATTTGTATCTTGTACACGAAATTAGAGAAAATAATGTACACCTGTATTGATTTTAGTCAGACAAAATGATAGAACATTGTTAAAAAATACAATTGTTTGAACAGAAATATTTTGTTGAATTCCAAATGAATATTTAGTAAAACCACCTTTTCGGTTCATAACATCTACCAAGCGATTAGGAATTGATTTAAACAATTTTGTAATACGTTTTTGGCTTAAAAGACTCCAATTTGTAACAATACTTTGTTTTAATTCCGTTACATCTTCGTGTGTGTGTGTGTGTATGTGTGTGTGTATTGTTTTCCATTTTCATAAACGTTTCTTGAAAGTTCTGCCCATATATTTTCAATAATATTAAATTTAGAACTAAAATAAGTTTTAACGCATCTTGCGGTACGTATCGCAGCATTATCATGTTGAAAAATAAACGTACTGCCTGCGATACGAGTCGCGCGCTTATTTAACCGGTCGTCTATTAATTCAAGATATTTTGTGCTGTTTACACGGCCTGATAAAAAATTGATATCAGTTTTTCCCCGATATCCAATACCGACCCACACCATGACACCTCCGTCACCCATTTGTCGACGGCTTAAATATTGTTCTTCTTTCCTTAGATCGTGGAAATAGTAGCTCCAGCCATCAGGACCGTCCAAATTAAATTTCTTTTCATCGCTAAATATCACATTTCTCCACTTCTTTTTCCACAAAACATGATCGCGAGCAAACTTTGAACGACCTTCTTTATGTTGGTCATTTAGAGGAGGTTTTCTTTTTAGCTTTTTTCGTTTAATTTGTTTACTGCTTTGGAGAATACGTCGCACAGTTCTCACGTTAGCTGAAACACCTGCTTCTTCAGCGATTTTTCTTGTAGTTCCGTTACTAGCCAGTACTTTTCTTTTCTCGTTAAATTTTCGGATTTTTTAACCCTTTTAGTGCCGGAGGCCGATATATCGGCCCGCACTTATATTTTCTTTTTTTTTATCACTTATACTTTTGTTATTAATGTAATTTTCAATGAATATAGAAAAATTAGTATACACTGCTTTTGGAATTATGTAAATATTGCTTTTCATTCGGTTTTTACGAGCCTCTTTCCAAATCCTAATAAAATCGTAAAATTCGGCCGGTTATCTTCGCATAAACACCTCTTTTTCGCCCGGCAATAAAAGGGTTAAGAAGTTATACACAACGAGACGGCTTCTATTTAATAGCTTCGCAATTTTCGCGATAGTTTGATTTTGTGACCGCAATAACAAATTTCGGTCGGTTTCACTTTTGTCTGATTGTTTTCCTCGACCCATTTTAACTTTAATGGCACAAATGTTGTACATAACTGAAAAATTTGCACGTCTGCTTCTAGTCACTGCTGGTAGATTACTGCCAGAGTTCATAATAACAGAAAATATTACATGCGTCCTATCAATTTCATGTTCACGCTTCTTCCTCTAATGTCTTATGTGTACAAGTTACAAACTTGCAATTGTATATGGTTACTTTGAAGGACATATCTAATATGAAGGCGTGTAATATGTACATACATCCTATTGTGTCATATGAAATATACAAATACATCAAATGTCCTATCATTTTGTCCGGCACTGTAACAGAAGACACACAATGGTACACGAAACCCTGGAACACTATTGTAGGAACTTGGAGGGTTGCCGAAAATGTTTCAACATTTGTCGGACACCCTTTATTATATTTAACAAGAACAATTTCGAACTGTAAAAAAGCATTTCATCATATCTTATTAATAGTTGTTAATTACTTATTGTTCGCAATAAGTAGCAGTCAAGAAACTGTCCTTTGAAGTAAATTTCAAATAAAACACTTAAAATAGTAAGGAATCGTCGGCAATAAAATAGAACAATAATTCGGAATGCAAAGGGATAAAAATCTTTTTTTACGTAATACAGTAGGACCTCGATTAACCGGCTTCGTCAGGATCGAGAGTGCCCGGATAAATTGAGATCCGCCGGATAATCGAGTCTTGATAAGAAAAAATTGAAAGCGCAATTTACATTTACAATATGTATTATTTTATAATAAATACAATTTCTTGGGCGAGGGCAAGAAATATACAAATACATCAAATGTCCTATCATTGTGCCCGGCACTGTACGTGTACACTGTGTTACAAAGTGTGCAAGCTTTTTAAACAATCTCTTGGCGAGCAGTTTCAAAAGTAGTGTGAATACAGTTGAATACTTTGTAAAATATGTAAAACGAAATTGATAAACTGAGGTTCGAATGAACCTGGCAAAGTACAGATTATATTAGAGTACTTCCAGGTCCGACTGTACTCGATCAAACTCTATAACAACGTTTCGATGCTATAAAAGACAAGTATTTCCATTCGAATCACAGCGTGCATTGTTGAAGTTAATCGGAAAGAGCACGTGTCTGCACTTAATGAACGAACTGGGATGAGATAGGAGGGAAGTTAGGGGCTGACCCGGTGCACAGGTAGGATAATCAAACCGAAATCTCCTGTAAAGCGAGAGCGTCGGCTCGTTTCGCGCGACAGGATCCCGAAGGATCCGGGAAACTTCGAAGAAGAGCGCGTAGCAGGATCGCGGAGCGTTCCGAGCAGTTTCAGGAGTTTCCGAAATTTCATTTACGTACCACTCCGACATATTAGGACGCGCTGTTCGCGCGTAATTTTACGTAATTACGCAAACTAAGTGGAAACCTTGACGCGCTCGCGTCGCGCCGCGTAGATCGAGCCGGGATACATCTTCGTCAGCCGTGGAACGTTCACGCTATATCTCGCGGTATGGCATAGCGGAGGCGTTAGGCGAACGTTTCCATATTCCTCGACACGACTAAATGCACTCCGGGAAATTCGTTTCGTTTGCAGAGCATCCGGCGGCGATGCATCACGGACGCGGCAGCAGGATATCCGCCGGGATGATCACTATGCTTCTCCTACTCTCGGTGGTCATCTAGCCGGCGTTGGGTCCGCGAGAGCCGCCATGATGGAACGACCGGATCATCGCGACTATCATCGTTAGTAGAAAGTGAATCTTCGCGCAACACTGTAACACAAAAATGAAATTTAACTTCCATTTCGTTCAAGATTTTCTTTTCGAACTGAACTCTTTGTAAAACTGAACAGGATTTAATTTATTCGGATGTTACCTTTATGTTTGATACTTGCAGTGCTCGGTGCTTCAATCCTGAACTTCGTGGCAGCGATCGGAACCGATACATACTTGGAATCGATCATCGAGGAGCAGTACACAGCGCCAACAGCAATACCAAGCGATCGCGTAATCGTTCCCGCGAGAGTAGCTCCACGAATAGAATCCAGCAGGATTTTAAAAACTGCCGACGATCGTAATCGTTTCCACCGGATTTCTAACGACCGGAGAGAATCGTATATACCGAGTTACAGGTCGCCATCGAGCCCCGGTCTGTTCAATTAAATAAAAACACGTTCGTAGCAGTGTTGGGAAACCGTCGCCGAGGCGGTCCAATAATAAACTTGCTTCTACCCGTTCTCGGAAGTTTCGCATTGTTCCGGCGCGGCGTCTCGATACGTACACGTTTACGTAGAGAAGAATAAGCGACTTCGGGGGGCACGGTATCACGGGGAAACTTGTTAACGTTTCTATTCGCTATCGTTGCGAAATAGAAAGCGTCCCCGAGAAAACCTGTTGTCTCGCCTCGTCCCCCGCGAGCAATCAATTTCAACGAAGGAACGAGCCAGAACAATTAATTTGTCGATCGTTTTCCGTTGAAAGTCCGCGCGCGTTGCCTCCGATCGAAAAGTTCGCCGACATTTCGCTGAGAGGTCGATTTTCCAAAAATCGACTCGATCTGTATCGCTTTCCGAGAACGTACGAACATCGACGACGAAGAAATCGATGATCTCGACCGAACCGTTCTCTCTTCAAGATTATTTTTCACCTGGTTATTTCGTTTTTGATTTCCTCTCAGTTTTGTTTGCACGACGAAGAGCATTCGTGCCTGGAAAAATCATATCTTCCGTTAGCGATTACAGAAGCAAAAAGCAGCCGTGAAACTGAAGAGATTAATTACAGACAATTTTTATTCAGCATAAATATGTAATGCTGAACAAGATATATGAACATAAAAATGTAAAGCTGAACAAGAGGAGAAAAACATTTGACTTATCTTTTTTCGCGCGATGAATATATTTGTCGAAACGAAAGCAATATCCCATTGTTCGCGACGAGTATGCATCCTCGCCATGCATCCCCTGAGGGGTTGGTATGTATCGCGATTGAATCAACAACCGCAGAAATCAATATTTATAGAGCAATCGTCCTAAACTCTTGACGTTCACGCGTCAGGGCGAGCAATCTGCGACAGTTTCGAGTCATCGAGTCACCGCACGGGGTGATTACAGGTGGAACGAGAGACCCGTAAGCTCTGGGAATCGCGATATCGCGACGAAATGCTGCCACGTCCTAGACGCCGGCACGTGACGTAATGAAGTTTATTCGTTGACGTTGAAACGTTTCCGTGGATGCGAAGTTTATCGTCGTTAACGCGTCGAGATGCAATTGCGTGACTGCAATTTTCTTTATCGTGTGACAAGTTCGTCGTTCTCGATTCGTTGATGAGATTTTTGCGAAAATGGCGCTCACCTTGTTCACTCGTACTTGTTCGTACATCGTCGACAGGTCGAATAATCTACCAACCGTGCGAAAGAAAGAAGCATCCGGTATGATTATAAGATATAATGACAAACGATATCTTTATGTAGAAATTGTATTGTACAATGATTGATTTATTGCATTTGAAGTATCATATAATCCGCAATAATGCGATTTGAACTGTTTTGGAAAGCAAGAGCAATTAGTTTGCTACAGATTGTGGAAAGAAATTTTTTCAGAAATTGCAATTGATTGGAATTGTAGAATAAATACTAAAAGTTGCATTTTCAACTTTTTTTATGTGGGCCTGTATCGAAAATTTTAAAAATACGTTTTGCAGATCTGTTTCAATTACATGAACTGTGAAAGTTTCACCGAAATCGGTCGATGCAGGGAAAAAACGACAGACATCGAAACATGTAAGATCCTTGGATTTATTGCAGCGAGAGGCCGAAAATCGTGAAAATCTGCAATTTTTACCATCCTTAAACGTTTGTAGCTCATTGCAACGTCGACCGATTTTGACGACATTTTCACAATATGTTTAATTGACACGGATCTACAAAACGTATTTTTCAAATTTTCGATATAGGTCAACATAAAGAAGTAGAAAATGCAACTTTTAGTATTTTTTCTACAATTCCGATAAATTGCAATTTTTGAAAAAATTTCTCTTCGCATCCTGTAGTAAACTAATTGCTCTAACTTTCCAAAAAGAAGTTAAAATCGTATAGTACAATATTAAAAAAGTTATCGTCTTTTTTAGAGCGGCCGAACTATCAGAACTATTCAATTAAACAGCGGAATCGTTTTTCAGAACTTGCTTTGTTCTTATTTGATCTTTTACGCTTTTCTATTAAATATGGCCGGGTGTTTCTTTCTTTTGCACAGCAGCGTACATAGATTGATTGTCCATGTACACCGATCCCTAGTCGCATGGTTTTGTCGCGGGTTGTAAGCGGATGCTTTCGTAACGCCCTGTTGCGAAAGAAAAATGTCATAAAAATCGTGATAACGCGACAGAGGTTGGACGAGTCCGAGAACGAGTTTTCTTTCTTAAAATAAAATTGTACGCCGACTATAGTAGCTATGTTGTTGCATCACGGCTCGCGGCTCGCGGCTGAAGGAAAAACGATGTTGCGAAGGATTAAGGAAAGGAACGGAGGGGAACGGTTTACTGCTAAGTAAGCTGTGTGTACGGCTATTTCTACTGATTACTACTTAGTCTAGCTCCCTTTACAGAAACGTTTGAACCGTCCTGATTACAGCGGCCCGCTATTACTTGCCCCTTTCAGCTTCTTCTTCTTCTTCGTCTTCTTCTTCTTTCCGCAGAGCCGCTTCGCTGCACGCCGCCAGGAAATAATTCACCGAATAATCGCGCGACCATGTTACGCTGCAATTCTGCAATGGAAATGAAAATAATCCCGCAGGTCTCTTCTCGCTGAACTCTCGTTTCCGGAATTCTCATCAATTTGTTTTCATTCCGCCCGTACCGTACCGTACCAGCCGTAAGTATAATATTTAGATACTTGGAACGTTCGAATATATTTTTTCCGATAAAAAAAAGACTCTTTATTATTATTACACCGCGGCTTTTTACGCGAAATAACAATTTTCTGCGGCTGTTTCGAAACACGGAAATTGATCGGACATTTATTTCCGCTCTGACCGTCGTTACACAAACATTTTAACCGAGTTCGATTAATCGTTGACATCACGAATAGACTGCGGATCTTTATGCGAAATAAAAATTGTCTGCATCGATCGCAACAAATCGAAACTAAATCGAATGTTGTTTCTTCCCTTAATGATTTTGAAGAGGAGAAATCGTATATCGATATCTTCAATATTTTAAATTTTAAACCAATTTTGAATTTCATCTACACAATTTTTCTATAAATGCATAAAGATCCGCAGTCTAATCATGAAAAATAGAATTTCGCACAGTCCCAATGTCTCGAAATTTCTCTACGAAAATGGAAATTTGCATTCGCATTTAACCAATTTAAATATTTTAACGTTTATGGTCGGCGGCGTGCGTTTGTAAGTATCCAAGCAAAACCATCTCAGAGCTTTGTGCATGTCGTAAATATTCCTCTACTGTAACGGCGATTGTTACTTTCATCCGGTGCATAATAGGTTCTGTTGCACCCGTGGGACCAGGAAACTTAGGCGAACTCTGACGGTCCAATTATCCTGATCAGCGGCTACTCCTCGTTCACCGAGAACCGAGCGAAAATAATATCCTCGTCGTAGCTCGTGGAAAATAGAAAACGCGTTCGCTGCCAACGAATTTTCAATATGAATCATTCCGGAACGTTACGAGATTCGATTACCGAACGACGAGTTGCATATGTAACGCGATATAGTGTTGATCCCTTCCATAAAGCCAGCTTGTTGATGAAATACGATATTCCAATAATTACATAATTCTGGATAGTTCCGGTTTTAAGTAAGATAATACAGACGTTTGTTGAACGTTCGAATACGAGCGACAAATTGAAATGATAATCACGTTTGTTTACAGGAAAAATGGAAGAATACATTTTTATAAAATATTGCATAAATTTATAAATCTGAAAACGACATACATTTGGAGTGGAATAAATAAATATCGGAGATAACAATGGTACCATTTATTCGGAGAGAAATGTGAAAATCTGCTTTTGAAAAGAACAATTGAAAATATGAATGGCTTTATGGAAATTTTACGGAGTGTGCAGGTTGACTTGCGTCGGAGGCGACTGTTGTAGCTGCATCAACGTAGAGAATAATTCTTGAACGCTTACGGCAAAGAAGAATCAGCGGCGATGCCAAAGAAAAGCGTTCAAAGTACAAAAGCGAAGGAACAGAAGGCAGCAGACGCGGGAAACACAATATAGACTTCCATGTGTAGCGAGTCATTCACCCGAATCGTAACGATTAGAAAACAAACCTTCATTGTACTTCGCGCATAACGCATTGTACATAATGTTGTACTATCACTGTCAGCGAGCATTTTTTATAGAATCCGACGAAGGAGATCAGCGTCTCTCGTAGTCTGTAAAAATTAACGACGTTGTTAGTTCGAGTGTTCGCGGTGTAAGAACTTTTTTACGAATGTACATAAATAAATAAAATCTCTCACTTCCTCGTTGTAATGACACGTTAGGTTAGCGAAGGTATCCAGTCTGCGGCAAATGTGGGCAGCAACTTCTCCCCTTGGAGCATTCCGGTTTGCCCGAGGGACCTCGGGAGCAAATGGCTTTTCACATACGCGAGCAATTTTTCTTTGGTCTGCACGAACGTTCAATTGTTTAAATTAAAAGAGAACATTTAATTCTCTTCCCTCCGGGGGCTTTTGGACATTTAAATTGCCCCTGAGGGCGTCCGCTTAAAGAAAAGAAGGGCAATCTTTCTTTCATATGAAAGATTGCTTCGTTGCCGAGAATAAGAATTAGACAATAATTATTATTCTCTGCCCTTGGGAGCCTTTTGTCGGTGTAGATTGCCCCCAAGCGAAACTGTAAGAAAAGTTTAGTAATAAAAGAACATTGCACAGTACTTCCCCCGTGGCCTAAGTGGGTGCGGCATCGTTCCTCTCAACTCCAGCGGAGCGAAAACAGTGCCCCATGGGGCAATTTGTGCCCATATCTGCTCCAGTCGATAGATTATAGTTCTCGAAAGCGATTAAAGGGAACAACAGATTCGGAAACAAATTACAATTGAATCGAATAAGAATCGTTGTTCCTTTTAAATAATTTTTGAGAAATATTGTAAGTCGCGATGAAATTTCTATCCTCGTTCGTTGGAAAGGATATCGTCAAATACATACAACGAAAATTGAAGGCAGACTGCGTTATTTATTTTCCCAGTACCTGTCCCGATAAAGAGCATAATAATTAATTCTATATAACTGTATAGAAACCGATGGAGATTATTTTGCATCGATTTTACCCCTTGCCCTACGGTTTATTTCACGGTTTCGATGATTACAACTGTTTTTTTAGTTCGCAATTTCCTAAAAAAGGGAAAAAATTATATCCATTGCATGCCTACATGTTCTCCAATAACTATACACTAACAAAACCACAATAGAATTTCATCTCGGTTTACAGAAAATTAATAACATACATGTATGTGGGATCGGGTTTGGAATGAGTTGGTTTCCAACAAGGGGTGAGTAACAACGCGACTTTATTTTAACGATATTCGGGAGGATGGGGTTACGAGGCAGGGGTGTGCGAGATCCCGGTCGGTGCGGGAATTTTTCTCGGGATCGGGACGGAATCCTGAGAATTTCGGAATTCCGAAAATGTTCAGGATTCCCTAAATTGTTCATACTTCCATACTTCCAACAATTACAAGAATCCGCAAGCTCAACACAAAGGATTCGGATTGCTGAAATTTTCAATAGTAACGACACTTTCGGGAATCCCAAATATTATTCTGTATCCCGTACATTGTCGGGAATCCCGAACATTTCTGGGATCCCGAACATTTTCGGGAATCTCGCACACCGCTGTTACATCTGTTGATTTCAGGCTGATCGTGAAATTACAAGATCGCTTGCGCGAGGCATCCTTCGTGTACAGGGTTTCCCACATAAATGGGAACACCTAAATATCTTTCGTATTTACAGTCCTATCAGAAAACTTCAGAGGACAAAGTGACACTATTGCAAGGGGCAAATTGTAAGGGGTTGACACGGAATTGATACTTGACAGGACGTGATGTTTCCTCGATTGCTCGCAGAGGACTGTCGTTTTTATTTTAACAAAATCATAACGTGGTAAAACATTCATTTAACAAAACATCAACGTGACATGCAACTCAATAAAAACATATATAACACTTAAACATATATGCACACTCACACTCAGTCATATGACGTGCACACTTATATCATTCTTACAAAATATAATGGTGAAGAAAAAGATTTTTTATGTCGTGTTTTTGTAATGAAATTTCAAGGTCACCGATGTTTTTTTAAATGGAATAGTATTTTTTTTTTACGTTAGCACGATAGACAATAAAAAAACTGAATTTAGTGGATACCACCTTTTTGACCTTGAAACGACCTTGAGCAAGAATAATCATGTTGGAGCGAATAAAACGTGGAAGTTTAAAAATTACGTGTTTCGGCAAAGATTACGCGTTGTTTACGTCGGGTTGACCTTTACATATCATAATAAATGTTCGAAATGTTCATAATAAATGTCCATCCTCGTTTATGCATTATTGCAATCTTGTAATAAATGATCTGTAGGCATTGTCGATTTCCTGAGACGTAATTAAAGCACATGCTGCAGTAATCCTTTGCCGCATATCCTCTGGCGTTGTGGGTTTATCTTTGTACACGATACATTTTATCTTGCCCCATAGATGAAAGTTCAATGGTGTCAGATCCGGAGAACGGGCTGGCCATGGAATTGTTCCTCGTCGCCCAATCCAGCGTCCAGGATGTTTCGTATTTAGCACCGTTCTAGCAACTTTAGAATAACGCGCTGGACAACCATCAATGTTGAAACCACATGCGAAACGTAATTTCTTCTAAAAGGCCCGACAAATCCTGGCGTAAAAATGCAGCATACTTTATACCGGTAAGAGTTCTTTGTATAAAATACGGGCCTATTATTTTACTGCATAAAATTCCTCACCACACGTTAACATAAGGTCGAAAAGGTGGTATCCACTAAATTCAGTTTCTTGTCTATCGTGCTAACGTAAAAAAAATATACTATTCCATTTAAAAAAAACATCGGTGACCTTGAAATTTCATTAAAAAACACGACATAAAACATTTTTTTCTTTACCATTATATTTGCCCCCTGCGATAGTGTCGCTTTGTCCTCTGAAGTTTTCTGATAGGACTGTAAATACGAAAGATATTTAGGTTTTCCCATTTATCTGGGACACCCTTTTCTTTTTTTTAAATCCAACAGGAAAAAGACTCCATTTTAACTTGGGACACCGGAGAGAGAGGGCCCTTTCTTTGATTCACTCTCCGATGAATTAATCCGACTGTCGCCACTCGTGTTCTTGGCTATTTATGTGGGACACCCTGTATTTATTTTACTTGGTTCAGAATCTTCACCGCGAGTCTGACACGATATTGCAGAGCAAGGGGTTAATTCATCCACCCGAGATATTACGATAAACATTTCAAAAAAATCTGAACAAATTCTGAAATATTAACATTCAGTCGTAAATTCAGTGTTAATTGAGTTGTCGCATTTTCCAAGTCGATATTAAAAGCCCACTTAAGGGTCGCAGAAGGCTGCGCAGGGGGAAGGGCAAGGTATTAAGGAATCGTGGGAAGGTGGACGGTATTTTCCCGCATCATTAAACCGCGAACAAAAAGTGTATACTCGGGGTGGATGGCTGGCGGGATGAAAACAGAAAGATGGCGCGACGAAAGGGCGAAGGAAAGAAGAGGACGAAGAGGAGAAGGAAGGGACGAAGGGTGGCGTCCAAGTGCACGCCTACGGCGGGCGAAATCTAACGGAAGATTGAAGAGAGGGGTGACCGGTTGATGTTACAAAGCGGAGAACGCGCGAGAAAGTCTCGCTGGGAAGAGAGGTAATTAGCGTCAGTCGACTCTCGGATTAATTAAAACGGCTCCTTCAAAACGCGACGTCTATGGTAACTCGAAGCGAGGGGAGAAAGGGCGAGAGCCAGCCACCGAGAGCGGCTATTTCGCTGCCAGCGAAGCCAGGGGAATCCCTGCCAAATAGAATCGACCGGTTTCGAGATCAAATTAGTCGGCTCTCGATCTTTACGCTCCTCCCACCATCCCTTCTTTCACACCTTTTTATCTAAACGTCGAATTCACCAGAAAATATCCCGAATCCCGAATGCCGTTGCTATTTCGCCGTAATTAAAGCTGGAAAAGAGTATTCTACCCTGATAGAATTACTCAGTGAATAAACTCCATGCACCGTTCCAGCGTCATTCGTTAAATATTGGAAAGCAACATTTCGTTCGATATTCCAACTAGTATTTGTTAAATTTCTTGCAATAGGATTTTGGTTTCTTGTCGTTCGTTAAGGGGGTATTTTGAACGTAATTAGGATTTTGAACACATTTTTACCGGCACTCGAAGTGTATACATAATTTTTTTAAAGCATATACAATGAAAATTATACACGAATTGTGTATTGTTTTATAGAGCAGGTTTTAAGAAAGATAGGGGAGTCTTAACTGTGACCACAGTTTAGCAGACGCAGGGAGCAACTCCGATTGCGCGATGTTTCCGGCCGAGAGAAGAAAAACGTCTGCGAAGTTTTCGCAACCTGCTGCTTGCAAAGATTCCTCCCGATTGTTCCTTCGAAAAACTGCGGGAACTTTTAATTGGCTGGATATTAAAACGAAAAGATCCGGATGGAACCGGACAGTCCGCGAAGTTCGTGCATCTTTTACGGAACGGATGGGGCGAGAAACGGAGAGAAAGGATTCTGCAGGATCTTTGCGAACATTTTTCGCAAGATTACCGGGTCCTGCGCCGACTGGACGAGCCAGGTTGAGATCCGGTGATAAGTGGAACGTGACAGGCCACCTCTCAACGTTTCTGCCGTGTTTCGAAACCCTTGTTAAGCTTCTACGTCTGAAATTTCATCGCTCGACGAGAGGGAGCTAGCTTGGAAAATATTCAAAGTTTCATTCGTCATTTTTATTTCAACCAACACGGAACTTTCGCCGAGTCGAAAATTCGAAATTGAATTCAACCGCGGCATGTTGCCACGGGGATTTTCATAATTTTCCCAGGGAGAGTATCAACGAATCGTTCAGCACCTCTGTTTCTCTCTCTCTACACAAACATTTTTACGCTTCAGATTTACTGCAAAGTCTCTGCAATTTTCATTTTCGTTCAGCATGCTAGGAAAGTTCCGCAAACTTTTCTTGCACGCAACGATTCTACAGACCCTTCCGAGAATGCAAGGTATCTTTCTAAAACATCGTCAACTTTTAAACATGTTTGCACAGTGTTTGAACCAAACGTAACGCTGTCAAAGTAAAAGTTTTCTTCGGTGGCTCTCGCAGTTCTAAAATTTGTCCCGGTTTAACCACAAAAGTACTGCAAACTTTTCTTGCATATGGTAATTCCGTAGACTCTCGCGAGCGTAACGAAATGTCCTTTAATGAAATTGTACAATTTTAAATACGTTTAAATCGTGTTTGTGCTAAACTTGACACTGCGGCGGGAATAGTTGCTACAAAGAAGTTCTGTTGCTTTGATCATGAATCCTATGGAAGCTTCTCTCGCGTACAGTAATTCTGTAAACTTTCGTGAATGAGATAGTATATTCTTTTATAATATTATACATTTTTAAACGAGTTTAAATAGCGTTTGAATTGAACGCGACACTGTGAAAGTAATATACTCTTCAAAGAATTTCTTTCGCTTATACACTTCGGATCTTTATGAAAAATAAAAAATGATTGCATCGATTGCAAGAGATAGGAGTAAAAAATAAAACATTATTTTTTTTCTTAATAATCTTATTAAATTAAAACTAATACATTGATGTCCTTGAATTTTTTTAATATTACCACTGCTTTAAATTGAACGTACCCATTTTTATCATTGGACAGCGGATTTTATGCATTTATGACAAAAATGAGTAGGTGTAATTTCAAGCATTAGACATTAAACGAATGTAAAACTACTTTTGTATCATTTTCAAGCTGCTGAACATATTAAGAGGGAAAATAAATCTCTATGTCAGTCCGGTTTGTTGCGATTCAGGTGGAAAATTTTGATTTTGCATGAAGATCCGCTGTCTATTTATCATAAATGCATAAAATCCACGGTCTCGCGATGAGATTACAAAAATTGAAGGATATAGATATATTAGTTGCAACTCCAGAAAATTTCTGAGGAAGCAGAATATTTTGATTTGTCTCCTGATTCAAGGATTTTGCATAAAGATCCGCTGTCTATTCATCATAAATGCATAAAATCCGCAGTCTCGCGATGAGATTACAAAAATTGATGGATATAGATATATTAGTTGCAACTCCAGAACATTTTTGAGGGAGTAAAATATTTTGATTTGTCTCCTGATTCAAGGATTTCGGAGCATTGCGGCTCAGGAGGAAGGGGGGAAGACGCTGCCGCTTTGTTGATTCGAATCGAGGAGTTTAAAGGGATTTAAATAGCACTCGTCGGGTCCGGGTCGGTTCCCCTTTCGCGCGCGGTTTACTTCGGTCGGCTAATAGAGTTTGCCGGAACAATGTTTAAGAGGTTTATCGGGGGAGAATCGGTGGGAAGCAAACTGACGGATCGGCGTTAATTCGAGTTCCCATACCCGCCGAGATAAAACGCAGTCTCCGGGCCGCGTCGCGTCGCGTCTCGTCGCGCGCCGCTTGCAAAATAAAAGGATCCCCGGAAAAATAATTGCGTGGAACACAATCTGTCCGGCTTCCAATTAGAACTTCTTTTCGCCGCGGCTCTGTATTTGTTGCGTGCAACTTTCCGGCAACTTTTTAATTAAATTTTATTCATTAACGCGAATGTAGAACGGAAATGGAAAGCCGCCTTTCTCTGCTCTCAGCGCCGCGTCGGTCGCTTGATAAAACGTAAGATGTCCCGGCGAAAACGCGAGGAGTTTATTAAACGGGAGACTGCCACTGGAAATTGGACGAGACCGCGGATTAATTTTTAGGAAAGCCCTCTGCGTTACCTTCGCTGCCGGATCGTAATAATTAACGTCCCGTGCCCGCCGCAAAGTCGATACGGCCCTGCGAACGTCGGCGAAAATCCAGAAAATCGTTTGATCTCGATCCGATAATCAGCCCACCTTTGCACTCGGAGACTTTTCTCGGATCGTCTCTGTTCCATCCGAAATAAAAGATTTTTTTATTCTGGATATAGAACAATTCTATACACTCTCTCGAACAATGAAAATATACAGTATTTTTTCCATAATATTATAAACATCTAAACAATGCCTAAACAAAGTGAGACGATTCTATCCCACCAATTTCAATCACACATCATTCAATCTAAGCTACAATTGAATAGTCTGACTAAAAATGCAACTGCCACCATGCTATCGCATGTACACTCCCGCTCAAAAATATGTGGACACTTTGTTGCGAGTATAATTTATTTTAACAGTGCCAAATTGTACAATTTAATTATTACAAACTCTTGAATAAATAAAAGTTTCTTCGGCAGGGCTAATATCGTTTCAATCTACGATGATCCACTAGCGTGGTTTGCTGTCTTCTCAAGACAATAATAATAATTATTGTTGAGATATCTAATGAACTTATTATTAACTGTATAAACTAGTCCGCATAAAAAATTAAACGTGTCGTCCACATAATTTTGAGCGGGGGTGTATATATCATAGACATAAAAATAATTTTGTTATTGATCGACAAAAGCATTAGAGAAGTTTTAAAAAGATATTTATAATGAGTACCCCGTTGACGACATAAGGGTTGAAAAAAGAAAATGTCGAAATGCGAAACTCACATAATTATTATTAAAATATATATTCTCTAGGACTGTGTAAACTAGACCGCATAAAAAATTAAACGTGTCGTCCACATAATTTTGGCAGGGGGTGTATATATCATAGACATAAAAATAATTTTGTTATTTATCGACAAAAGCATTAGAGAAGTTTTAAAAAGATATTTAAAATAGGTACCCGGTTGACGACATAAGGGTTGAAAAAAGAAAATGTCGAAATGCGAAACTCGCATAATTATTATTAAAATATATATTCTCTAGTACTGTGTAAACTAGACCGCATAAAAAATTAAACGTGTCGTCCACATAATTTTGAGCGGGGGTGTATATAATGGAGCATACCATTAAAAACCATTAAAATAAGATCGCAAACATTTGTTTGCCACAGTAGAATCAATTTAGCGGCATGCGCAGAAGTCGCGACGAATAGCAAATAGCGTTAGGACGCTAAAAATTGTCAGTCACCCTGTAGCCATCGGGTTCGGAGGAGGTTTCGAGCACCAGAACTCGAGAGACACTCCTGCTGGTGATTCGAGTCCCTTCGAGGGCCCCTAGGAATTCCTGGAGGTTGGTGAAGTCCTTTCAAGGGTCCCCAAAGACTGCAGGACGTGCCATAGGCCCTTCGAGGGTATCCTAGAGTCGTGACGCTTAGGACAGAGGGCCTGTAGATATCTCTGGACGTCTCGTAGATCCTTCGAAGACCTCGACAGGGATTCTGGTAATTCCGGGAGACCACCAGCGACTTCCGAGTGTTACTAGAACTTGTGTCGTACTTCTAATTGTTAGACTGTCGTTTCCAGGTTAAAGTTACTTTATGCATTTATGGAGATTATGGACATTATGAAGGAAATAAGTCTGAATTAGTATTATACTTCTATTTCCTGTTCATTTAAAAATAATTTTATAAATGAATTTTATAAATTACTCCATTCTTTAGTCTTTTTTATTATCAAGGAATAATACGTTCATTCACCATTATATTATATTTTGGCCAAACGTCACATAATGCTGTTGTCAATGTATTAATTTTTTCATTCGTATGTGCCTACATTTATGAAAGTGGTCTGAGTGAAAATTAAAAAAGAAAAAGAATTTATCAGTTATTTTAAACATTATTTTAAACTAATTTGATTCAATGTAATTTTTACGATATTGTCAAAAATGAACCGTTAGATAGCGCTCGGTATTTCAACATTCTATGGAATTCATTTAGTCTTGAAATCCTTTTCCTTCAAATATCTCGAAACAAGAAATAAATATACAACCTAAACCATTTTCATAATTATGTGCACGTATAGATCCAGATCGAAATGAGCCCAAGCTATAAATCGGCTTTGTAGTGTGATAATATTTCTTGCTCGATACGCTTCGCGTGCATTCGAAAATGGATTGTGTCGCAACAATCCAGTAATTACGGAACAATTGTTACGCCATCCCCACAATCTATAGAAACAAATGCTGTGTAACGAGAGTGAAAGGAAGTCCTCCAGAAGAGCACAAGAATGTTGATCATTCGCAGAGATGAACATCGATACTGACGTCGATGAATGGCGGCGGGAATTCGGTGCTCGGCTAATCGGCCCGATAGAATCTCAACGAGCTTTGCGCGATCGGTATGTAATGATCGGTTGCGTTCACCGTCGCATCGTTGAGGGATACTTCTGTGACAATGCTAACTCCGTAAAGCAAATCTGCGACGCCAACGGCAACGCATCCATTGAACGCGGATGATGTCGGTCGTAGATGTCCGTGTGCGCGCGTCTGCTGATTGACCCTTTGTATTAACCCTCTGCTAACTGGCTGAATCTGCGACGATGTTCGATCGCAGTGTCCATTGTGCCAAATGCTTTTCGACACGACTCAAACGAGCGAAACTCCAACAAGACAGCCATTGGTTTACTCTTTACACAGAACCCAACAACCTGCGGGTCCCTTTCACTCGGCAAATAAACAAAGATTCGAACCACACAAACTATCGTCAACCGAATCCCTCCTTCTCTGTATGTCTGCACTGTGTCGCTTCGGTCTTCCGAATTTCAGTTTTGAACGTTTCGTTTGAAGTATCACGCGCGTAACAGATCTTTCTATTTCTTTTTAGTTTAAAGACGTACGGGAAAAATACATTTACGTTCACCAGAAGGGATAGTGTGGGACTCGGAGGACACGGAAGATCGGTGTCCCCGATACACCACTAGAAAAACCATACGTCTAAGGATCAGAGCCCTCTTCTCTCTCCATCTTTCTGCCCGTTTATGGAAAAGGGCCCAGTTTTCGTATTTCTCCCTTCCGCTAACTTCTCGAGCGCTAACCACGCCTGTTCTTGGCTCATAACGCGCGTAACAGACCTGGCAACCCGAGAAGTCAGACAATTGCTCGGATTTGGCCGGGTCCTTGGCCAACCGTCATAAAGCAATTTCTCAAAAATTGCAGGACGGTTGGGGACCCGTACGACCGAAAAACGGTAAACCCAAAAATTGTATAACATTTAAAAAAATAATAAACTTCCTACCTCCAACGTCCCGTAAAGACCACAGCCATATCTACGCCAATCAGATAAACAGACACTCATCCGCGCAAACGCTGATACAACCGATAGAAATGTAACCCAAAAAACATAGTAGAGCAAGTTAAAACCGTCAACGTGTTGACATGCTCATAGCAAAACCTAATATTAAGGCTTGTATTTGTATTCACAATTTTTTCACAGATTGTAAACTATTTATATAAATCTTGTACTGTTGTAACATCAACTTGCAACTTTGTAAAACTAAATTGTAAAGCGAAATGGGCCCAACTAAGGGCCTAAAGAGCTTCAATAAAAAAAAAAAAAACGTCAACGCACATGAAATCCGAATTCCGAACCATCGACACGACTTCGTACGACGTCTATTTTAATGAACAGTTTTTAACACGTTACCGACCGGTGATTATTGCATAATTTTGAAAAATCTACGGTACATGGCTAAACGCTTAATGGAACCTTCAATAGCAACGGCAATTTTCATTTTGAACTAACAAGTCATCCTCAATAACGTCATCTAATAATTTCATTTTTTAAATTTTTTTATTGAAGCTCTTTAGACCCTTAGTTGGGTCCATTTCGCTTTACAATTTAGTTTTACAAAGTTGCAAGTTGATGTTACAATAGTACAAGATTTATATAGATAGTTTACAATCTGTGAAAAAATTGTGAATACAAATACAAGCCTTAATATCAGGTTTTGCTGTAAACATGTCAATAATAATTTCATTTAAGATTGCAACGTAAAACAAAAATTTCTATGCTTTCTTTGGTACAGCACAATTATTGAAAATCAAAAGTAGTTTATTAAAAATAACAGTAGATTTCTTTCGATATAAGACTCGTTCTCGAGTGGGATAGTTTATTATATCTTTTGTTGGAGAAAGATAGAAATTCATATATCTTCTCGTTTTCTAAGCGGTGTCAAACAACTTCAAAGGAAGAAGAATGGAACAGAGATTTTCTTGTTGCGAAGGATGAAAATCCTATTGATAGGCAGGTAAAGTGTAAGTGTTAAATCCAGTTCACTGTTCACTGCCAAAGTCCCGATCCCGAGTAAATTCCTTAAGTGGTTTGACCCAAAAGTAAGGACAATTATATTTCGCGGCGCGATCGGTCCGTAAATCGGTGTATCGTCGCGAACGTAACAGAAGACAGAATGGTACACGAAACCCTGGAACACTATTGTAGGAACTTGGATGGTTGCTGAAAATCTTTCAACATTTGTCGGACACCCTTTATTATTTAGAACAATTTTCTCGGCGCTACGGTTTCGATCAAATTCTACGCTATACAGGGTGGGGCGCCACATTTTGCCATCTAGATTTACGTCATTATTATTACGCATAGCAAACAATGTTTCAGGTGAAGTTGAATGGTTTTGAGAGGGGCACATTCTGATGGTACATTTTTTTTTGTAGGTGGACGCGTAAAGGACATACGAAGGCCATTAGTGTTTTTTTAAATGGAATCATATATTTTTTATTGCATCAGCTGATGCTCCTTCATATTCTTTACAAAAAAGTATTAATCTATTTGTGTAAAAAAATCATTAGTTTATAGGAGATATTTTAATTATAATTTGTTAGGAAATCTCGACTCTCTGGTCAATAATATGAATTCAATGTGATAATGTAGTAGGAGAGCAAGAATTCTCAATGTAAATATTTATTAAAATATCTCCTAAACTAATGATTTTTTTACACAAATAGATTAATACTTTTTTGTAAAGAATATGAAGGAGCATCAGCTGATGCAATAAAAAATATATGATTCCATTTAAAAAAACAATAATGGCCTTCACATGTCCGTTACGCGTCCATCTACAAAAAAAAATGTACCATCAGAATGTGCCCCTCTCAAAACCATTCAACTTCAACTCAAACATTGTTTGCTATGCGTAATAATAATGACGTAAATCTAGATGGCAAAATGTGGCGCCCCACTCTGTATAGCTAATTTGTAACACTCCAAACGTATCTCGATTCGGATTTGAATCTTGTTACGTCATATGAGACCACGTTGCTACAGAATTGTGTTTTTCTATGGGAGGAAATAAAGGTGGTGTTTCGTACCCTTTATTATATTTAACAAGAACAATTTCGAACAGTAAAAAAGCATTTCATCGTATCTCATTAATAGTTGTTAATTACTTATTGTTTACAATACGTAGCAGTCAAGAAACTGTCCTTTGAATTAAATTTCAAATAAAACACTTAAAATTGTAAGGAATCGTTGGCAATAAAATTGAACAATAATTCGAAGTGCAAAGGGTTAAAAATCTTTTTTTACGTAATACAGTATAGGACCTCGATTAACCGGCTTCGTCAAGATCGAGAGTGCCCGGATAAATTGAGATCCACCGAATAATCGAGACCTGAGGAGGAAAATTGAAAGTGCAATTTACATTTACAATATGCATTTTTTAACAATAAATACAATTTCTTGGACAAGGACAAGAAATAACTTTTTCCTTTACAAAAATGATTGGAGAACGGAGCGGAGAACATTTTTGCGAAGGAAAATGTTACTTCAAATGACCTCGGGAATCGCCCCTTTCAAGGAAGTACAACATTTTTGGGACACCTTGCGGATGTCTTTGTTTCCGCGAGCTTCCAACGTCCCTCGGACAATCGCGATCGCGAACATTCGCAAAAATGCTGTCGCGGCGATCGAAAAGGAGGCGAGGAATCCGGGATTAAGGTTCGCGGAATGGTTGTCACCGTTGTGGACGTGTTTGCACGTTTCGCTTGTCGGCGGCTCGCGCGCAATTATTTCAGCTGGTCGTTCGGCCGGCTCTTTACGAGCAGAAGTTTTGAAACTACGAGGCTGCCGGGGAACGTGCAAACATTTAGCTGGAGGAAGCCTGGACTCTCTTCTGCACAACTATCGTGAATGAGAAAGAGACGCAAACAGAGGAAGAGGGAGGGGGTACCGGTGCACAGTGGACCAGAATCGCGAAAAGCTATACATCGTTCGCGTCCCTATCAATTATACGTTGTTAACCCCTTGTCGTATTTTGACGAGCCAGACTCGCGATGAAGATTTTTAATAAAGTCTGACAAATATGAACGTCACGCGTTTCATTTTAGATGAAATAAAATTTGATTCGTTTGTAATCAATATTTAACCCGTTCGCTGCCAGCCGTCGATATGTGTGGCACATCGGTTTGTTATCAGAGCCCGTCGTCACATATATCTGACAGACATTTTTGGTCAATTTATGAAGACATGTTGAAACGCGCTGTGTTTCGAACAGAATTGTTAACTTCTAAAACGGTAAAATATATGAAGAGTGAGTTTGGTCTGCGATAATACATATTAGATTATTTAGAGTTTGTACAGCAGTTGAATATGTCGGTCTATGCGTTGACAAATGTCTTCAAATTTATCATACAAAATAATATATACGATATATAAATGTACTTCACTTTGCAAAATTGTATTTATTTAGTTTTTGTATCCCAATCCTATTTATTTCCTTCTTAATTTGATGTGTCACACGTATGCGACGCATGAGCTGCAACGGATAGTTTTTATCTATAGCCCAGCGACACATATGTGTACCAATTTGTATGGATGTTTATTTTACTTTTCTAGAATGTTCTAAATATAAATACGTAAAGTCTATTCTAATCGGTGTCATATAATTCTGAAAAAAAATCATGGGCTGTGGTGTCTGTTTTTCCCATGAGACCCCGGTAACGAACGGGTTAAGCGTTAAAATAAATGTAGCCATGCAGAAAATATACATTCTCTTTTCCCTTCTACGACGTTTTTGTGCATAAATTACGTTTTAATCACTGTGACCGTAAAGAAAATGGTGCGGGAAGGGGTTAATAGTCGATTTTTATACAAAATAGAAGAATTTTCTTCCTTCAATAATATTAGAAGTTTGGCAGTAATACAATGGCAGATTTCAATTCTTTGATTGTTTTTAGTGCTTTTAACTGTAGCTACTCATTTTTGTCGAGAACGCATAAAAACTACGCGGTTTTTATTCAATCTCGACCAAGCATTAGATGACGAAGAGCGGAAAATTTTTCGATTTCACCGATTTTACAGAAATGGCACAGAAAATAAAAATTTTTCTGCAACTATTACAAGAAAAGGAGAAACT
>CM052198.1:5119990-5132432 GCA_028455805.1 Lasioglossum figueresi | reverse complement strand
ATATTGGTTCATTGAACAATTATGCAGAAATTGAAACTGGAATAAATAAAAAATTAGAGCAATCTTGCAGACCTATCATACTACTGGAGAGTTAACTTATATTGGTTTATTGGACAATGTACATTCTGCAAAAAAATCCGTTTTCAAATGATTAGATTATTAGTGGGTTGTTGGTTCCCGCTTGATGTAGAATACAAATTAATACAGAATATACGTTCTGTTCCGTAGAAAATGAGAATAGAACGCCAGGGGTTGAACGGCCGAGTTGAACAGCGAAAGAAGGGGAAGTTGGCAATTCAAATTGAGCAAACGCGCGGGGACATTTTGGCGAGGAAATATTGCGGCGTTACCGGGCGACGAAGCCGCAAATGACTGGCGGTTATCTCATTTTTAATTCGAACGTTACAAACGATCTTCCCGCGTGGGCAGACCGCGATCCATCAATTTGACGGTGCCGCGGCAGAGGGCAGCGGGGGCTGATATTTCATCGTTACCGGCAAAAACTTCGGCCGGACTCGAAAATGAATATTTCTTTTTTTCCCGCCCGCGTAGCCGGCCGAGGGAAGCGGCTCATTGTCGACGTGAAAGCGAATCGGGTTCCATTTGTAAACTGAATTAGCGAGCGGGAACTATTAATTTCCCGGCGAGTGGAATTAATTGACCGCCGTTCCCGGCGATAAAGGGCCGCATTAAACGCAGCGCGATTCCCAAACTGAAATTCCCGCTTTCGAAACGCGTCCACTCGACACTCGATTTCTTCTGCCATGCTCTCGCTAGAATTCGTGGACACGCTTCGACGAAGCTCGCGTGTCTGTTAATTGTACAATATTAACACGATCGCGGAGCAATTCGCGGGGATAGATCTGTTACGACCACTCGGACATGTTTATCTCCACCTTGTATTTCCTATAACGAAATCGGAGCCGAAGGGATGGCGATTGTTTGCACAGGTCAGGTACACGCGGAGTTTCAGGTTGCACAGGAAGCTTTGGAGGGTTTTCCGAGCCCTTCTTCTACTTCCCCGGGTCTCTATCTACATTCACCTTCGCCATGGAACTCTCGTCTCCTGCAGAGAGTTCTATGTACAAGGTGCTCTTGAGCCGACGCCTGATCCGTGTCTATGTACACGGTCACGTAGAGACCCTGGCCGGGTGTCGCGACGCCCCGAGTCCTTTTACGGGACTCGAGACGCTTCGCTAATTCACCGACGTCACGTACGGCCAAGTCTATCCCTCGATTATGCGTCAACGCCCTCCTCGCCGCGATCAATCATGAATACACCCTAGACTCTATGCATGGTCCAAAACGTTTAAACTTTAAACACACCTCTGAACATAACTTTCTTCTTTTCTTTATAGACTTGCGGAAAAATCAGAGTATCCAAACAAACACCGTACGTCTGAGGCCGAGGAGACTCTTCCTCCAAATCCTTGCCCGAGATGTTCACAAGGCCCCGTGTCAGCAATTCTCTCGTCGAACGTCCATTTTCCCGGGTTGGCCACTCATGTTCTTGTCTTACACCTCTGAACGTACCAGAAGTATCATTATTAATTAAGGAAATAAATGCCGATTCCCTCCTAAGGTCCAACTACGAAACAATTCCTTGAGATCCTAAGTTCGGGACAATTTGATCGCGAGAACTTCCTCGGAGAAAACAAAAGACGAGCATCGTAAGAGAACGGGCAGCCGGAGAAATAACTTTGAAGCTTTCAGGACAGGCTGAAATTTTTATCGAACGGTGAAGCTAACTCGCAACAAAAACGGAGTGTCCCATGCAAAATGCAGCGTGTTCTGTGCAAACGGCGCGCGCGCGCGACCTCGCGGAAGTCTAGAACTATGGGCATGAATGTTTGCACACGGAAGAGAGAGAGAGAGAGAGAGAGGCGACTACGTACATACACGCGAAAAGCGAGGCAATTTTTCTCTGTATTGGCAACGACGTTGCTCTATCCCCTTGAGAAGAGTGCTCTCGACGACTCCGTCGCGCAAACTTTTCGCCTGCACGAGTACAATGTCTCCCGAAATTATTACATTATCGAGCGGCGTAAGAAACACAGACAGATTTCGCAGAAACAGAAATGCCGCCCGGTGGAAATTGTTCAACTCCTATTTCGATTTTCTTCCTACAATAAACAGTCCTGCGGCTGAATTGATCTGTAAAGAATGAATACAATGTCAACGCGACGTGCACTTTTGGCGACTGTCTAATCAGTGGACTGCGGATCATTATGCATTTATAATAAAATTAAGAAGATGAAATTCAAAATTGTTTAAAAATTTTCAAAATTGATGTTGCCAATATATGATTTCTCCTCTACTGAAAGCATTAAGGGGGAAGGATGCCCATGTAAATTTCAGATTTTAGTGTATTTATCAGTGTCACCTGCTTCTGTGCAGAAAAAAAGTTCTTTTTGTGGTAAAACACTGATAAACATACATATATGTATACATATATGTATCAGCCAAACGCTTCAGTTTTGTTACGATTCCACGTTCTTTTCCTTTGTTTATTAATATCTTTATTGCTATTAATGGATCCGAGTGGATTCAAGCCTTTCATATGTTTGTTGCTATGATTCCACGTTGACAGTCCTGACTAGGCGCCATCTCGTCTAATTAATTGAACTAAAATTGGCTCTAGACTTGTTCTGCATCAGAGAGGACCTCTGTCTTCGTGAATGTAATATAGGGAAATCTCTGTTATGCGAATGCAATCACGGGAATAGATTTTTTATCCTTATACGAGGATATTTTGAGCTGCACAAAGGTTACATGCACCGCGCTGAACCGCATCGTGTCAGTTAAAAAAATCTTTTAGAAATAGAAAAATGCATTGGAATCTGCGAGTATTTTTTCTCGATTTTTGCTCGACTTTGGACACTTATACAGTTAGATATAAACATAATCTCGTTAAATAATCGGTTCAGCGCGGTGCATTTAACCTCCTTCTTTAGAATGAACACTCGTCCAGCTCAAAATTCGCTCAAATAAGGATAAAAAACCTATTCCCGCAAACCCATGTTTCGATCCAAAATCTAGTTAGATTCTAGTTTACTTTCTAGTTTTGTCACGTGACTACTCTTCCCCCTTAAGGGAAGAAATAACATTCAATTTGGATCCTATTTCTTGCAATCGATGCAGACAATTTTTATTTTGCATAAAGATCCGCAGGCTAAAAATGTTGATCAGTTGTGAGAAACAGGACCCAAGAGAAATTGCATTCTTCTTGTTTTTTGAGAGAACGGTTGACTTCATACCCATAGTTTCTGTGAGACTTTTTTTCTTCGCGATGAATAAGGGAGACCGGGGCTAGTTGACTAACTTTTAACATATCTATTTTTTACCAATGAACCGTTAGTATTCTGCTGACTTGTTGTACTATCAAAAGTTTGCACTTGGGTATACAGATTTAATTTTGAAAATCGCTTTGATTGAATCTAGTTATGGTTTTAATCAAATTTAGATTACTGAGAGCAATAAGTCAACAAACTCCGGTTATGGGGTTAGTTGACATGTCTGATGGGGTTGGTTGACTTAACAGTTACTTTTAAGTATTTATACTACTGTAGCGAATCAGATTAAAATTAAGCCAAATTGGGCTTACAAATCATCATCCGAGTCACAGTTAAATACACACATCTGATGCATTATTGCACTGCACTCGATTCATTGCAGATCAAGCATTCTGAATCATCTAATTCTCAGGACAAGGAATCTTTCTCGAATTGCGTAAATCCTATACTTATTTAGTCAAGTAGCCACGTTCGACAATTTTTATTATTGTTAGGGCCACAAGTGCATAACCTCGATACACCGGATAAAATAAAATACCTCAAATTACAGTTAATGTATCGTATTTCCATAAACAAATCACGAAAAAATATCAAGCAGTACTTAACGGACAAAAATTGTCAAATAGTCCAAACAAAAATATTTACTTATCACCGATGTTATTAGATTTTTTATTCTTATTGGTATAACATGCAAGTTTCATTCACGACAACACGTTACATGGTGAGCTAGTCATTCTTATGTTTCAATATCGCGAAAAGCATCATCATCTACTTTATAGTACTACAATTGGAATGAATTAGTCGACTAACCTTATTAGTCAGCTAAACCAGGTCTCCCTTGCTATAAGATGCAATAAAAAAATATTGGACCTTGAAAGAAGGATCAGGGACATTTTTTAGAAACACCCTGTACATCGTTAAGAAAGATCGACAGAAAATCGTTATCATTTTATATCGTTTCACTGTTTGGCAACATGATCGAGAGATCTTTTAACGGGTCACTTGAAACTCTTTCGCACGGCATTTTTTAACTAGAAAATGCGAAGAACGTACTTGCTAATTGCTTCGTTTGAATCGGATTACATTTTCCTGTTCCGAATGTTCGTTCACCGTGCGAGAAACGAGCGCGCGTATTTTCTTTGTTTTTCCGGAACAACGACAAATGAATTTCAATTATCGGAGAGGAAAATTGTACCTGAAGGGGTTGAAGAGGGAATAGTTTATTCCACGGTGAAATTCCAGAGCGGAAACACGCCGACGGTGCTGCCGGCGCTACATTTTACTCGAATTTCGGAGATTCGACAGGTTAATTATCGTTTATGGAATGATCCGGTGCTCGATATAAATCCTAGCCGAATGAAACCAAGCGGCGTCGGGATTACTATAATTACCGTGCAGTTTCCTGGCAGCGGGGTGCGTTTTCATTACGCGGATAATTTGCCCGCGTCTCATTGTCCGTGTTCCCGGCATCCCTCGGATATCTTCCCTTTGTTAGCGGAGGAGACGCGAGACGACGTCGCGACGTCCTCGAGGTGATCTTCGTTCGCGGAACACTGTTCTCTGAAACCGAAATTCAGCTATTCGGTTACTAAACAATGCATTCTTTCATATTCATTAAATAAATGTCAACCAAATTCGAAAAATAATAACTGCCGATTTTATGCGCTTGTGGCAACAGGGAACAAATAAAATACGGAACTGTGAAAATGTTAAAAGAATTTAACCCTTAACAGAATTTAACCCATTGCTGTACTTATTCCTGTAATTATTCACAATATTGTTTACATTATTAAATATGTGTGTTGGCATCTAATCAATAGATCGCGGATATTTATGCAAAATAAAAATTGCCTGCATCGATTGCAAGAAATAGAAACTAAATTCAATGTTATTTCTTCCCTTAATCATTTTAATAAAGGAGAAATTAATATACTTAATTGTTATATACTTAACGAATACTTCATGTTTGTTGAAGAATACTTAAATGTTTAATAATTGATCACTAGACTGCGGATCTTTACGGATTTATATAATTTTATAGTTTATATAATTCTTTTTTTATAAATTGAGTATATGAAATGTACTTGTAAAAATATTTAATGGCAGTGCGAGCGTGAGAAATGAAGGGTTAAACGAATTTTATAATCTGAAATACCCCGTGTAACCATAGTTTTTCAACCTCTTGTTACCCTCTTTTTTAAATTTTTGTTTTAGGATCTTCTTTGGGTAATATTTTTATATTGCCAAGAATTTTCAATTGTCTATCTCTGTTATTCGAAATGTTCGATCGAAAACAGCGAAACACGGTGAATAGCAATTTCTAATGTTCTTTGAATTTTCTTAGAGTTCCAAATAAAAATGGCGTCAAAAAGATGAGCTTGTACAGAAAAGGAAACTACAATTTGCCCTCAAGTAAAAGCGAACAATTGTGGAATGTCTTCAACCCAGTATCGTGTTCTTCCAGTCTTTTCTGAACCTTCAGATCATTATATTGTTTATTATTGTCTTGATAATGTAATATTTTCTGACCTAGTTAAATCGACAAACTTATATTTCTATAAAAGTTGTTGCTAATTTCATGTACACAATTTTGCTATAAATGCATAAAGATCCGCAGTCTACTAATCAATTACTAAACATTTAAGTATTCTATGAGGTACGATATCAATTTCATATCCATAAAATGAATAAAATCAATTGCAAAATTTGCCACCGAACAGACAGACAGACAGACAGACAAACAAACAAGAAAGCGAGCTAATAAAAACGTGGTAAAAATCATATACGGGTACAGTGGAATTAGTCTAGGTCAGATGAAATGTTTAATTTTCAAGTTAAAATAGCTTTGACTGGAAAGGGTAAGGAGTAATGGCGTCACCCAGAAGCATGCTCACATTGAATTTCTTTTCTTTCGGCGTAAGAAAAATGCTTGCATTTTTCCGGGCGTGTCGCGTGGGGGTCCGTTGCAGTCGCGGTTGCAGTGAAGATTTTTTCCTTCGGGAAAGAGCACAGAGCATAGGCGTAGGATTCGGTGTGTACGTATTTGCGTGGCAGTCGGCCGTACCTCAGAGTTCGCTATCGCGAGCAGAAGTGATTGATGTTGAAGGCGTTTCGCAGCACGAGTCGGAGTACCAGGTATTGCGGGTAATTACCCTGGCCGGTAAACGTTGTGTAAACACCACCCACGGCACTGTTCTCCCCGGCACTTTCCTCTCTCCGTTCCTCGTCGTTCCTCGTCGTTCCTCGTCGTTCCTCTCCGTTCCTCTCGGTTTCTCTCGGTTTCTCTCGGTTCCGCTCGAGCAGGTTTTCGTTCGGACGCTTTGTTGTTCACGGCCACCTCGACGTTCCGGAATCTGCATTTCGTTCACCTTATCCGCCCGCCGCTGTTGTTATGAGCTAGCCTGATATATACGCGACACTGGATACCTTGTCGAAACCGGCGCACACCGAAGAGAAATGCATTTTTCTCGCGATGACGCGAGGTTGTGCGTGCAAATCACAGTTGTATATCACTCGATCCTGTGGACGCTGTGGATGCTGTGCTTAATATTTCTAGAATGTTATGGGTAGACAGCGGATCTTTATGCGAAATAAAAATGTTCTACCTAATTTTCAACCAACTGGAGAGAAATATAAATTTTTTAATTATGTTTTTCACGTGTTACGAGTACACAGCGGATCTTCATGCGAAATTGAAATGTTCTATCTAATTTTCAACCAACTGGAGAGAAATATAAATTTTTTTATTATGTTTTTCACATGTTATTAGTACACAGCGGATCTTCATGCGAAATTGAAATGTTCTACATGATTCTCAGCCAACTGGAGTGAAATATAATGTTTATTAATGTTTCTTAAATATTATGAGTACACGGCGGATCTTTATTCAAAATAAAAATGTTCTACCCGAATTTCCGCCAACGAGTGAAATAAAACTTTTTTAAAATATGTTATCTAAAATTTTGAGTACACAGCAGATCTTTATGAAAAATAAAAATATTCTGTCTGGTTTTCAAACTGAGTGGAGTGAAAAAAATGTTTTTTAATATGTTTTCCAAATATTATGAGCACACGGCGGACCTGTATGCAAAATGAAAATGTTCTACTTGATGTTTAAACCAACCAGAGTGAAATAAATAATTTTTTTGATATGTTTAATATGTCGAAAATAATATAACAGTATTTTTATATCCTTCTAATGGTTTCGCTGTTTCGAATTACACAAATCCGCTGTCCAGTTGTAAGCTTAGTTCTAAACCAGTGTCTCCGGATTAAGACTAGTCTCCCACTCTCTTCCCCTTCCACGACGCTATCCCCTCGTTGGGAAATAATAAAGCGCGTAAAATAAAGAGAAACGGACTGTTTCTAGCGTCATTTCTCAAGTGAAATATATAAATTATGGTCTTACACGGCCGACACACGGACCCGACGTATCTCGTGTTCAGTTCGCAACGGAGGTCGCAAATTAAATCGGACCAGGCGTCGTCGGCTTCTCGTATTTACGCAGGCAGGTGTGAAATGCACTGTTGCACGCATCCTTGCGTGTCTCGGGCCTCTCCCGGCAAAGCCCGAGCAGGGTTCGTTCTTAAATCTCGAGCGTTCTCGTTGAGAAAGCTTTCCAGAACGGGGCGAGAACGGAGCCAGATAATCGAACAAGGGCTTCGGCCGATGTTCGCGATTCCGCGGCTTTCAACGGTTGTTCTCGCGTGCGAAACATAACTGTGGTAACACGACCACTCTACACGACTCGCGTTTAACGTGATTTTTATTGGGCCAAGGGTTTAACCCCGGTGCAATAAAATCTCTCGATGTAGACCGGCCTGATTTATCGGTCGTTCTAGATCGCTCGGTTTCGAACTGTGTGTGTTCTTGCTTCTGGACGAGATCCACAGTTTAGACCCGTGGTTCTTAACCTTTTCGAAGTCATGGAACACTTGCGATTATATGAAAAATTTGCGGATCACCAAAATTAATGGTACAAGAAACAAACAAACATATCACGCGTAGAAATAAATATATTTTAGAAAATATATCTAATATATTTTGCGGAATTTCGTGGAACACTTGCAAAAAGCTCGCGGAACACCGGTTAAGAATCAGTGGTTTAGAAACTTTAGATTGAAATACCAAGTTGCTATTTTTTTGGAAATTATACTCCATGTTCTACAAAGTCCACCTTTTACAGCACACATTGAGATTTCCAATTTGTTTCCACAGTACAACTGCAATTTGTTCTGTTTGAATATTATACTGGACATACTTGTCGTTATAATAATTTATATTAATCCCATATTACAATAATCCAAATCACACCTTGTTCTAATCACAATTGTTCAAACAGCGGTGACACGAAAATAGGAAAAATGAGATATAAACTGAATTAATGATGGAATATCGATTTGAACTAAATAAATAAATTTCTTGTTCCACATGCAACGCTCCTTAGCCTAAATACAATATTAATCCCAAGTCCTAGCGATTCTCGGGATAACCCAGGACCCTCAGCGCCGGTGCATTAGACCACGGTGTTCGCGGACGATTTCTCCGATGCATCGGCCCGGATCGGCAGGTTCCATCTAAAATGCAACTAACGGTATGTTTGCCAAAATTACCATCAATCTACATAGCGCTGGCTGTTCGAACGAGCTAAGCAAGAGGCAATCGGAGACGAATACCCCGTGTGTCCCGGTCCCGTTTTGTCGGCCCGTACTCGCCCGCTCGATCCGAGTATACAAGTTCGGCAGCTCGAATTTCGCGTTGTAGGTTGTAGGTTCTTGCAAATACATACCATCGAGCCATGGCGTGTTGGTCTCTCTACACATATAGTTCTATGGTCTATCGGAGGACCGGAGCCCGGAGGATTTAGACGCGCCTTTGTATATCGACCGGGAATACATCGTTATGTCGGACGGAGTTTACAGTAGAGCTGGGGGTACGTGAGCTGGATGAAATCAGCAAGGCTGGTTGATGTCGCCGGAATTTCAGATTCGGCGATGACCATCTTCGGGCCCAGTCGAATCCTGTTTGCTACGGTGGACCTCCCTCAATCTGCCGGGAAAGATACGCTCCAACACGGTATAAATACAGTAAAGTCGCGTTGTTTGTCAGCGACCGCGTACGCGATAGTAGTCAGCTGCCCACCCACTCCACTGCTACACACTCCCAACGCCGCAGGACAGCGATGATTCGTCTCGGCTCGGGTATATTGGTGCGAACCACTACTAATCCAATTAGAAAGCTTCTTTAGTTTTCCAGTATTTTTTATGGGACTTTCACCAACTTATTTCTGGCATTTTTCTGAATAAAATGACACCAAACACGATATAATTTACATAATGTAAAAGCGAAGCCAAACGTAGAAAAGGACAGCATGTCAATACGGATCGAGCGGCCGAAGCGTATCGGTGTGAAACACTACAAATCCAATTAGAAAACTTCTTTAGTTTTCAGTATTTTTTATGGGATTTTCTCCAGCTTGTTTCTGGCATTTTTCTGATTGAAATAACACCAAAGACGTTATAATTTTAACTGTATTTCTTTTTTAATCGACGATGAAAGTTTCGGGCGCACGGGTGTTTGACAGGAAGTAATTTTTCAGTATTTCTCCGTGAACCTAAGATTATTTCGTATCTTGTGCTTGTGTATAGCCGACTGACTGCTTACACAATCTGTTGAACACATTCTTGCGAAATAAAAACAAATTCCAGAGTACACTTCCGAAAACGAAAATAAAATTAGAAGCAGTAAACCGGCCGACGCGACTAGTGAACCTATCATTATTTCGGCCGCTGTATATTGAATAATAAGAATTACGCGTCGTAAACGTAAAAGTAGGAGTTTTGAGGATTTGCGAATCTTAGAGGAGAAGGTGGTACAATATAGCGATCCACTTTTGTATTCCCTCTTAAAATTTGATTCACAAATAGACCGCGGATTTTATGGATTTACGGATTGCAGGGGTCCGGGATTCCACTCTTGATTTCTCAATAATGCAAAGACGAGGTTTCTTAGTAGTCAAAATCGCTAGATGAAAGATCAATCTAAGGGGCTATTTGCCTCAAAAGTCCTACTTTTACGTTTACAACGCGTTATTCTCATTATTCGGCAGCATGTCGCAGAACCGCGAGATTCAATGGACAGACGACGGTGCTGCCGTCTATCGTGGCTGTCGATATGCTGCCGAACAATGAGAATTACGCGTCGTAAACGTAAAAGTAGGACTCTCGAGGATTTGCGAATCTTAGAGAAGAAGGTGGTATAATATAGCCATCCACTTTTGTATTCCCTCTTAAAATTTGATTCACAACTAGACCGCGGATTTTATGGATTTACGGATTGCAGAGGTCCGAGATTCCACTCTTGATTTCTCAATAATGCAAAGACAAGGTTTCTTAGTAGTCAGAATTGCTAGATGAAAGATCAATCTAAGGGGCTATTTGCCTCAAAAGTCCTACTTTTACGTTTACGACGCGTAATTCATATTATTCGGTAGCTCGTCGCGTAGCCGCGAGATTCAATGGACAGGCGACCATGCTGCCGCCTATCGTGGCTGTCGATATGCTGCCGAACAATGAGAATTACGCGTCGTAAACGTAAAAGTAGGACTTTTGAGGCAAATAGCCCCCTAGATTGATCTTTCATCTATAGATTTTGACTACTAAGAAACCCCGTCTTTGCATTATTGCGGTGTGCGAGTGTACTGTGGTGACTGTGGGCAGTCACGCGCGAGTGTCGTCTGTCTACGAGACGCAGTCCTCAACACGTTGACTGGCTCGTTGCAACATCCATAAATCACAGTGCAAGGGATTGTATATGCAATATACTGTGCAATCCTTTAAATCTACAAAATGTATGAACACGTAAAATAGCTTATTGTATCGTCGAACGCTATTCCGAGGTGTCCCAAATAAGCAAAACATCACTGCAGCCAGTTACCAACAAAGAGGTTAAAGACTCGACGGACAACAGGTCTGATGGGATAGCGGCGTCGATTGAATCACGGTTCATATGGGAAGGTTGACAATAGTTGGAACGTGACGCGAATCGATCGGGAGAAATAAACAAAACGACGTAATAGGGAGACGAACGAAGCAAAGCGAAGCAGAGCGGAGCAGAGCAGAATGGAGGAGGACGAAGCAGAGTGAAACAGAGCAAAGCAGAGCGAAACAGAGCAGAGCAGAGTGAAACAGTGTTGGTTCGTAGGTAGCATCCTGGCGCCCCTTTTCCAGATGCGATCGCTTATAAACACATGCCCAGCCTATTAATCATGTATTTCATCGGTCGGTCGACCGCGTTAATTGAATAAATCGATATGTCCATTTGCACGGATTAATCCGGCCGATACTCCAGTAATATGGAGTAACAAAGAGCTGGCTGGGAGATGGAAGAGGACTCGAATGAGGGGATGAGTCGCCATGCCATCGAGTCGATGCTTTTTTACGCGATCTTCGGAGCCCGTACCTCCGATAAATTGACTAATTGACCCGGCAAATAATTGGTCACGTTCTCGCCGCGTTCGCTCTCGGCGCTACGGCCTCTGCCAATCAAACTGAGCCCGGTTTCGGGAACAGTGTGTGTCCTGTTCTCGGAAAAAATCGACGACGATCGTAACCTCCCTCGCTAAATGATAGAACCTTTGTGCTTTCGATACAACTGCAGTACACTGGCGTGGAAAATTAAAGGATCGCTAAATTGTCGCTTAAAAATTGCACGTGTCGAAAGTGTCGTAAGTTCCCGAGAAAACGCCGTAGAATATTCGTTCTGGTCACATTTTGAAGCTTGAACTTTCTATTTTCGAAGTTCATTGTTCGATTTTCGTGACAAGATTTTTTTATTTTTTTTTGTTATATTCAATTTGAGAATGTGTAATTGAATCCGGAAGAACGTTTAACACTACATTATTGTCAACTCCTTAGAATGATTGGCAAATGTTTATTTTCCGTAAGGATTCACAGTCTAACGACATCCTTTGCGAGTAACCTTTGAACTTCTTTCAAATGATTTTCGAAGGCCTACTTCTTTCAAAACAAAACAAACAGAGAATCCCTCCATGCGATACTTTCTCAAATACAATTATTCGGAACAATTGAAACCGGACGATTGATTAACAATACATTATTGTCAACTTCTTAGAATGATTGGCAAATGTT
>CM052198.1:5100145-5119890 GCA_028455805.1 Lasioglossum figueresi | reverse complement strand
CCAAATAAATATCCAGACAAATCAAATAAATATGTAGACAAGCGTGTAAGTATCCAAGTACGTGTCCAAATAAGTGTCCAAGTAAAGATCCAAATAAGTGTGTAGATAAGTGTCCAACGAAGTGTTTAAATAAGAACGGATACCTTGCGTAGCTAATGAATTCTACAGACTCAATAATTTGAGGATCACCCTAATCGCAATGAAATACCTTGGCTCCGGCTGGTAAGCTGTCCGAGTTTATAATTCCGCCGCGCTATCCTGACAGAGAAGCTAGTCCATTCAAAGGGGAGAGAGTCCCGTTTGCCTTTCGCGCCGGGTTCTCTCTCTCTCTCTCTCTCTCTCTCTCTCTTTCACTCTCGCGGCACTTTGCCTGTAAAAGAAACGGAGACTCCCGGTAATAAACGATCGTCGAAATGAAACGTCGGAGCTCGATAGTAATCACAGAGCTCTCTCCGCGGCCCTCTGTATCGCTCCGGCAATCATTTATGGATTAAAGACGGCTCTTTCTTTCCTGTCTTTCCTGAATCTTCATCAGCCGGCCTTTGAAAACGGTCAAAGAACGGAAAACGTGTTTACCTTACGTCTTCTCACATTTTCATGTTTGTGACATAATCCTTTTTATTCGTGTGGCCGATGACTTCAAAGAAGAATCTATAAAAGGATACGGTGGATGTTAAAAACACCTTTTATACTTGGAATACACCCTTTAGTTATGCTTCTTGAAGAGTAATTCCTCCGAAGGTCATTCGAAGCTCAATATATCATAAATTCCTGCGATGTTGAGTGCCAGATATAAATTTGAAACAGATAAACGGATGATGCACAACAAAATTGGGTGTAGAGAGTATTCGTACATCTTTTAAAATAGAATAACTTTTTTATAATTGTACCAAACGACCTGATTTTTTATAATCAATTAGAAGCATCGGTTTACGAAATGATGTGCAAGAAAGGTTTTCCAAAAATTACAATTTACAAGGTTACATGCAAAAATGAAAAAGGCATTTTTTAAAACATTTCTATTTGGGTCCTCAATGAAAATTTAAAACATATGTTTCGTAGATCTACGTTAGTTATACGCATGCTGGAAATTTCGTCAAAATCGGTTGACTCAGGACGACAAAAACGACACGCATCGAAAGATGTACGATGTAAAACTACGATTTTCAGCATTTTTGACTGCTTGAAGCACGAGTGTATGTTAATCGATTTCGATGACATTTTCAGGATGCGTGTAACTACTATAGATCTACAAAACATATATTGTAAATTTCCTTTAAGGCCCAAATAAAAGAGTTTTAATGTTTTTTTTATTTTTGCATATAACCTTGTAAATTATAATTTTTGGAAAATCTTTTTTGCATATCATTTCGTGAACCAATGCTTCTAATTGTTTATAAAAAATCAGGTCGTTTGGTACACTTATAAAAAAGTTATTCTATGTTCAAATGTGTACGAATATTTTGTACACCCGCTGAATGTGCAAATTACGATAGAGTCTTTCGTGTAAATATTTTTGAGGATCGTAAGACAGTTAAAGGGATTGAATTCGAGCAGAGATTTTCAAAATGACCGCCTTCCGAGCCGTTGGACTTGACTCGAATTTGAAATTCTGCGATGGAGGGGGTGGAGAATCGATTTTTCGGACATGCGCGAGAAAAAATCACGGAATTACGGCCGGAGGATCTTGCGAGACGGCCGAGGAAGTTTAATGGGGGTACAAATCTCGGTGAAATGGAGCTATTTGCCACGGATCGTGATGTCTCCTGGCTTCCTCGGTCGTTCGACTGTGTTCGTGTTCCGTTGGCCCTCGCATCGTCGCTATTCTCGCGGTGTTCCGTGACCCACATACAATCACAGATCGGGCCGAAGAACAAAGAGAGAACGAAAAAATATAAAGGAAGAAGATACAACGTAAATCAAGGCCCGTCCGTTTAACGAACGATGCCGGCCGTTAAAAGTAGACGCTTTAATTTAGACCCCGTTCGTGGTCCGCCTCCAATAAACCAGAATTAACAGTTTTCCTCGTACGTCCAACAGATTTGTTGCTATCCGTCCAGCTGGAGCGTGACCCGCATCAGTTTTAAAATAATCGTGATACAAGCTGCAAGTAGATCATGTATCGCGAATAGAATTGTCGGACAGCTAACTTTCAAATATACTACTTACAATTTTATAAAAGCTATAATAATTAATAGAATAATATTGTTAAAATAATCCTAGACACCCGGGACACCAACTTACAATTCTACTGTCAAGCAATATTTCCACAATACGATACAAACAATATTAAAAACATATTACAATAATATTTATGCAAATCCTGTTATGCTGAATGTAATAAAGCGAGAAGATATGGAATGGAGAAAGATTAAATTGAATCAGCAGCAGATACAGTGAATTTGAATAATGTGACTGCAAAGAAATCAAAATTAAATGCAGTTACAAGAAGCTGCAGGAAATTTCAAATAGAAGTGAAAAGAAGTCAAATAAATTTATGTGACGAACAGCTAAAAATTAAATTAAATTGTATTATAGTAAAACTGTCAACAATCAAAATTTTTCCGATTTTAACAAGCTGCAACGGTTTTATATTAAAACTGAAACGAAAATAATAATTAATGTCAGAGATAAACCGAAGCTAAAAGTACAAGTTTATTCCGATTAAAATCAAACAGACTGAAGGGGTGACTTAAAAATACCTCTTCCTGATTGCCCTCAGAGGTAGCTCACAATGAAAGCATACAGTGACAGCCTACAATGTTAGACCACAATGGAAATACACAAAAATACGCAAAATAAAAATGTTTTCCATTGATTGTGGGAAGCAGGAATAACATAAGAATTGATTTCATCACTTAACGACTTTGTTACATTAAAAGCAACATTACAATATTCTTGAATTTTTTGAATCTTTAACCGTTTTATATTTCGCCCAACCAATTTCTTCATAAATGCATAAAGATCCGCAGTCCAGCGATTACCCACAGATCAACCTACCGAAGTGAATCACAAATGTAGCCCACATGGAAGGCAAACAAGAATACCTCATAAGGATAGTTTACAATGATGATGCACATTCTTCTCGTATAAATATAACCCATAAATATGTCCCATAAACCTAGCACACATTGATAATCCACAGAAATAGCTCTCAAATCTAGTTTGACAAACGTGATCCTCAAAATTAGCGCACAGCGACAGCTTCCATAGATAATCCACAAAGCTAGCCCACCAAATTAACTCACGAAGTTAACCCAAAGAAATAATTCTCTATCCTCCATAGACAATCCATCGAATCAACTCTCAGAAACAGCCTTTAAAAATACCTCACAAAATTACCGCACAAAGTTACGTCAACGTTAGTCCTCAGAAACAGTTGTCAGAGTTAGCCCACGTAAACAATCCATAAAAGTAGTCCTCGGAAACAGCTCTCGGACACAGTCCAGAAAATTAGCCCACAGAAGTAGCTCACAGACATAACCCCCAAAAGATGACCGGGTGTATGTCACTCCAAGCAACGCAGAAATGTTAATGGCACTCTCGAGACGACCGAAATCGATCCACAAGCACATGCACTAAATTCAAATGTGCTCCTGCATCAGCGTAGCCCAACAAATACCAACATGAATCCCAATTTAAAACAAAACTGGGTCACGCTAATAAGCCTTAAGGTCTTCCACACAATAATTCCTGAGAATCCCGCGATGGATAATTGAAATGAATACGTACGCTCGCCGGGCAACAGCGGTCCGATAGTTTCCAGGCCAAACATCGTTTCCGCTCTTAAACCGCAGCGCAGTGGGCGTCGGTTAATCAAGCAATTTGCCGTTCAATTAATGCGTTCCGCGTGGCATCCGGCTAAATTAACCGGTATAGTTTCCCGGGGTCGGCGCTTTGATTGAACCCTGCCCTTTTTTTCCCTCGCGAAAAACACATTATCGGGCGAATCTCTAAATTCGGCGCAAGCTCCCGCGAAAGGTCGCGAGACCGTAATCGAAACGGGTCGAACGAATTTCGGCGATTTCGGCGGACCATAATCACCGGATTCGAACAATCCAATAACGTATTAATCGTATAACGTGTTCGCTTTGAGCAGGAAAAACTCAGAAAATACTACGCGTTTTATTAAATACTTTTAGGAATATCGACAACGTGGATTACCGAGGGATGGTGGTGGGAGGGTTGTTTTGTCGGATCCAGTTAACGGGCTCCATTATCGGCGGCATAAAGCTGCGAAAAATAGCTGCTCTCGATCGCGGCGAATCGAATTTACCGAAACATATTGAAAATTGATATCGACCAGGCTAAGGGTAATTTCCGGGAATAGGCGAGGGCGAAAAAGCGTGCAGGGGTGGGCTCGAGAACGGAGAAACGAGGGAGCAGATATTAATAAATTGGAAAGGATAGCCCAATAACGGCGAAGATGAAAGGATAAGGAGTCCCCGTAGAGTAGATTAAAACGCGAGAGAAGAATGTGTTGGTGCAATTACTAATATTGCGACTCGTATCCTCCGAAAGCTTTCAGTTTGCCGTTTCGACGGTGCGCAATGGGCGTCCTATGAGCCATCTTCGATTTTCCTTCTGAATGCACTTAAGATGGCGTCTCTCCTAAACTTTGTCGACAGCGAATATGCGTTTATATGCGATTATGACAACGATGGATAGAAAAATACGAAAATGTACGCAATTGTAAATATTTATAAAGGAGACATCCCTTTTTATGAACCACTGCTAATCCACTCGCAAATCTTTTTTAATTTCATTATTTTTTCATGGAACTTTCGCCAACTTATTTCCGACATTTTTCTGATTCAAATAACACCAAGCACGATATCATTTCAACTGTGTTTAGTGGTTTAATTGACGATGAAAGTTTCGGGCGCAGGGAAGGACTGCGCGATCTGCGTTTACATGCTGTTTTTTTTTACGTTCGGCTAGCTTTGTATTTTGGGGGGTTGGCTAGACTGTCATAAAAAAATAGTGCCCCCACACGATATTTCTCCGTGCAGAACACGATCGTTCGCGAAATAACGCGACTTTTACTGTACTTATATTCTAGCCAATCTAGATTCTTGGAAAGCAACGTCCACGAACGACAACCGCGACCGCTAGCAAAATTTCACCCGCATTGATTTACATCGTTACGAACTGTAATGCACGGGAACGGCCCCATAATGCTTTCCCCGTGAGTCCCTTCGCAAGGGCTGACGTCGTAAAAACGAAATCATGGCGGACATAAAGCGACGGGCGTAAAACACCGAATCGATCCTGATCCAAGGTACTTCGAAACAGAATTATTGCGGCCGAAACCAAACGGTGAAACCTCGAATGCAAGCCCTGATGCAAGTCCTGAAGCACGTGAGCATAGAACGCTTTTTACCCTTCCTGAACGCTCCCAACAAAATGATACCACGCCTGTACCGTTGCGTTTTGCTTTTTATTTAACGAACACGAAACTTCGGATATTCTCATTTTAGCAAATGGTACGACTATATTCGAAGTTGGCACGATGCAATTTCTATGCAATTATCTTTATTATTGTTTAAATTATCTATTATATGATCGATAATAATGGGCACCTGGGTTGTTTATATGCACCACTAATTTTTGAAGTGAAAACTTCTTTAAACACACCGCGTACGCAATTACTGAGCAGTGAATAAGTCTGATTCGTCACGCTTCGAGGTGAAACGCACAGGTCGAGAAACAGACAGGTGTGCAATGGCCATAGGAATGTTCTGTATCGGTCAGTTTTTTACGATTCCAGGATTACAAAAATTCTGAAAGAATTCTGAAATACGTAACGAAGTCCATATTTGAATAAGAAATCATTGGAATATAAAATTTTTAAGGCGGGGGGTTAAATGTCTACACGCGTGGACCCCGTAACTTGCAATTGGTGCAAACAATTTGTATTTTACATAGAAATCCGCAGTCTGGTGACGTGTTAATAAATCAAGAGAAGATGTCGATAACGTACAGTAGAATCGCAGTAATTATTCGTTACGGTTACGTTTGATTGCAATGGCGAGCTGCATTATTCAAACATCAACGTAACCCAGACAATTCGCGCATTTCTCTCCGAGAAATCGCGCTCGTTCCTTTTTCGTGTGGTTCGCGTGACCGCAGGTAAAATTATCGGACCAGTTTGAGGATATTTCTGTGTAGCCGTGGGCGGTCATTAATAAAAGCGATAGGGATAATAAAAATTCGTCACGAGCGACAGGCTCCTTGTAGCTCGCAGGCGAGAATTACGCGACCGGAACGCGTCTCCCGGTCCATCGAATCCTCGAAAGTTTATTTGGCCAGGGGGGACGATACAAATGTCAGGAGCGTGCGGTTTTTTCCCGGTCCGAAACCGCAAACTGTGGTCTCGCGGAACCAACGGTGGCAGCCACCGCCAGATAACAAGCGGAAAATTTTTAATGACCCCTCCACCCCTTTCCCTGTCTTCGTTGATTGCTGTTGTTTCCCTCTCGACGCGCTTTCGACGCGCCTGTTCGCCGCCTCGTCGTCAAAAGCCGCGCTGGATTCAAATGAAATACTGCATCTGTCCGTGTAACACCGTTAAAAACCTGTTTAAAAAGACGAAACACGCTGTCGGATTCATACATATTCAAAAATTGCAGCTGGTGCAAAATTGTATGTACCTACAATTGTTTGCTCTATGGGGCGTTTGTCGAATTTATGTTTCCACGATAAGTAAATACCGTTATATTCTTGGTTCTCAAACGATATCGATTCGTTCGGTACAATTTAAAAAAAATATGTCTTGCAGTCCATCTGGTGAATTAATCTTTCTGACAGCTTCTCTAAATATGTCAAGTCTTTCAGTTTAAAAACGAATTTATCTGACCTAAAGAATCTTTAATCAACTACGTCAATCACTGTATATGTCGTTTTAATGAATTATGAGGATAATTAAGCATTCTGGCACGCGGATTATTTTTCTATGAGATCGGCCAACGAGGGCTCTGACGTCTCGGACGTCGGGAGACGCCCGATTCACTTTGTCACGATGCCAGACGAACGCTGTCTGACCCTTCCTATTCTCCGAATGGATGTTTGCTGCTGGATCCGTGAAAAATTGCGTCCTTCCAGATCGATTTGCAGCTGGAACGCAAAGGACGACTGACGTCGGATCACGAATTGGCCATCGGAAGAGGATGCCTTTCGCGTTTAGGTCCGCGATAGCGCACGCTTTATCCCTGCGAAAGTCTGCACGGTTGCGGCTCTTAAGGGGATAAGGATCATCGGATGCAGCAGAAATTATCTGCGTCTGCTTAGATCGGCGAGAAAAGATTCTAAAAGAATCGAGAAGAAAAAGGACACAATTGTATGGTTCCAATTGACAATTTATTTATTTGGGACAAAGATCCGCGGTCTACTGTGTGACTTTGGTAGAATCGATTCATTCTTACTTAAATATTTATCGGAACGAAATGTTCTATTCATTATGTTCAAAATACACACACGGAGCTAACAATGCCACATCGATTAATTACTACAATTTGATAATCATTTTAAACTGGATATTCCACGTTCCAAACAGTTATTGTTTGAAACATTTTTCTGTAGAGCAAATACTATTTTCAAGTAAATTATAATAATTATTTATAACATGGACCCTGTCGGTTTAGGTGTAGTGATGGAATCTGAATCATTTAAAAAAAAAAATTCACTTGTGAGACAATTCGAAACTTAGAACTTTTGAAACTCTCGGACGTCTGGAAAGTCTTCGTTGTCTCGAAACTCTTGAAAGCCTTAAAACTTTGGAAGGTATGTAAGAATCTAAACTCTTGAAATATTAGATTTATCACGAAACAATGATAACGTCGTGTCAGCATTGGGACGAATAACAGCATGGACGTACCAATGTTATAAAAAGCATAACATTTATTAAGATTATCAAGATTTTTAAAATTTTCACATAAGACTTCAAGAGTTTCAAGAATTTCTGATTCCGAATAAATATGGAATAGAATTCGAAAATCTGTGGTGATTGATTTGTTCGAAAACTTTTCGGGACAGAGAATTGAATGCCCATCACTAGCTCTGAGCATAATTCTGTCCTTGTAACGGTTATAGATTAGGTACACTGATCGACTTTACAACATTTATGGTTTGCAACGGGAAATAAATAAATACTGTTTGGTAGCAGTAAATTCAAATGAGAAGATCTGAGTAGTGATGGGATCTGAATCGCTTCGAATCGCTGCGACTCAATGTTTACGACAAAAAATTCACTTGCAAGATAATTCGAAACTTAGAACTTTTGAAACTCTCGGACGTCTGGAAAGTCTTCGTTGTCTCGAAACTCTTGAAAGCCTTAAAACTTTGGAAGGTATGTAAGAATCTAAACTCTTGAAATATTAGATTTATCACGAAACAATGATAACGTCGTGTCAGCATTGGGACGAATAACAGCATGGACGTACCAATGTTATAAAAAGCATAACATTTATTAAGATTATCAAGATTTTTAAAATTTTCACATAAGACTTCAAGAGTTTCAAGAATTTCTGATTTCGAATAAATATCGAATAGAATTCGAAACTCTGTGGTGATTGATTTGTTCGAAAAGTTTGCAAGACAGAATTGAACTCCCATCGCTAGCTCTGAGCCTAATTCTGTTCTTGTAACGGTTATAGATTAGGTACACTGGTCGAATTTACAACATTTATGGTTCGCAACGGGAAATAAATAAATACTGTTTGGCAGCAGTAAATTCAAATGAGAAGATCTGAGTAGCGATGGGATCTGAATCGCTCCGAATCGCTTCGACTCAATGTTTACGACAAAAAATTCACTTGCAAGATAATTCGAAACTTAGAACTTTTGAAACTCTCGGACGTCTGGAAAGTCTTCGTTGTCTCGAAACTCTTGAAAGCCTCAAAACCTTGGAAGGTTTGTAAGAATTGAAACTCTTGAAATATTAGATCTATCACGAAACAATGATAACGTCATGTCGGCATTGGGACGAATAACAGCATAAACGTACCAATGTTATAAAAAGCATAACATTTATTAAGATTATCAAGAGTTTTAAAATTTTCACATTCAAGAGTTTCAAGAATTTCTGATTTCGAATAAATATCGAATAGAATTCGAAACTCTGTGGTGATTGATTTGTTCGAGAACTTTGCAAGACAGAGAATTGAATGCCCATCGCTAGTTAGGTGCGACCTTAGGAAAATGTGGTGAAGATCAATATTTTGGGGCTTGTCGAGGTAGAAGAGCAGCGAGTATTTTCGCGTGTGGAAAAAGAAAAATTGCTGTGTTATTTAACGGAATACGTGAACGTCGTTCCTGAGATATTGCAACGCAGGCTCCCGGCCCTGTGTCTATCATACACGTTCGGATACGTGGATAGATATCCGGTGGATTCGTTGCGGTTTAAGAGTCTTGACACTTCGGGGACTTCCTGTCCTGAAATTTACGGAGTGAAGCCTGCGACCGACGTGTTCCCGCAGATGGTAAGATATCGTGACTGGAAATCGATAGCCACGTATCGGCGGAACCGTCAGCTCGCGCAACGCAACGTTAACCGCCGATAGCCTATCTGTTCGTTTTCGACAAAAATTGCAAATTCACCGAAGAAACCATACTCGACCGGCTGTTGCACGATGTTTCGTATGTTTACGTTGCATCGACTGCTGTTTGGGCTGATCGTTAACATCGTGAGCGATCACAGTCCTTTTCCGTGAGCCCAGTTTTAAGAGGCTATGCAAAATAAGACGATTTTTATTCACTGTACAAGATTGTTTAACAGGCAACACAGAATGATTCCGGAGCTGATTCGTAGCAACTTTTTCCGTTGCGAAAATGCTTTACGTGACTTTGTTAAGCAGTTATTAACCCGCCGTTAGTTAGGTGGGGTCTCACAGACCCCAGAGATTTTAGATCGATTGTAACGTCGTGACAACGCGTGACAGCGAATCGGGCCTGAGTGTATTTAAAAATTTAATTTCGTCGATCTGCGTTTTTACTCTGAAAAATGACAACCCTCTTAAGCAATACCTAATCTTAAATTCATGAAAAAGGTATTTATTTCTATAATACAATAAATTATTAACCTTACCAACGCCGGGTTAACGAAAAACACGGACCAATCAAAGCGCGCCGTTGGCATTGGTCGAGCCGGATTTCCTCCGCACTAACCGCGCTCTGATTGGTCCATGTTTTTCGTTAATAACTCCTTAACAAAACCACGTAGAACATTCTCGCAAAGCGAAAAGTTACTTCAAACGACCCGAGGGATTTCCTCACCCCTTTCATGGGAATACATTTTTGAAACACCTTGTATAATTCATAAACCAACGAAAGCGATACGTCGGAACGCACCCAGAATTCGTTCGGGGGTTAATTAATTGATACACGTCGATCGCTGGTCGACGAATCGCAACGCGCGAACATCGGCGGCGCGTGCGAAACTTTTTCGTAGATTAATGGATCGTTGATTCTCTTAAATACGTATTTACCGTCGGTAGGATCGACGCGGGTCATTAATCTTCGGTGACGATCGCGGCCGCGGCTCCGCGATCAATCCTCTTTCTCCGGGAGGGGATGCAAATTAATTTTCCAGAATGGACGCGCGAACAACGACGCAGCCGGAAAATTCGAGTCGTCCGATTCGATCCGATCTCTCTCCTCCTCTTCCCCCACCATCTCCCCGTAATATCCCCGATATTAAATGTTATCGTTTGACAAACTCTGCTACGATTACGACGCACGGGCGAGGCTGCAGCTGCTGCTGGAATTTACATTCGTCGACTGTGCCGAATGTTTCAACGGACAATCAATTTTTACGCGTGCCACGCCGAGCACGGTTCGCCATTGCTCGAATAGCTTCCAGTTAACATCGTAGATTTTTAATCATTTAATTTTTTTCCATTTTGTATTATGTTGGCAATCGAAAATATTTCAATCTTTCTCGTGTCGAATACCGTCGATTCCAGCTAAATTTTTCTTGATTTTCATCTTCGTCAATCTTGATACTTTCCAGTCAATCTTTACTTCACATTTCGCACTCTGTGTTAACCATTTCCGGTATTTTAACGAGTCAGATTCATGACGAAGATTTTAACAAAGTCTAACAAATTAGTTATTTATTTTTTATTTTAGATGAAATAAAATTTGAATCGTTTTTAATTCATATTTAAGCATTGAAATAAATTTGGCTGTACAAAAAATATAAGTTTCTTTTCCCTTCTACGACATTTTTGGGGATAAAAACGTTTTAATCGCTGTAACTGTAAAGAAAATTGGACGGCAAGGGGTTAATGTATTAAAACTTGCATTTTTAATATTTTTACATTTTTGTATCACTTTTATACCTTCCTTGTTCTCCTACAATATTAAATTGAATATTATGCTGTGCAATAGAATGATAAATAATGACATGCCCAAAATTAATTCAATTTCCTTTTGAATTAATTAATGTAATTGTCCTTTCCTTTATGCAGAAGATTGTATTTATTATAAAAAAAATATCTATTGGAAATGTAAATTGCGTTTTCAATTTTTCCTCGCGGTCTCGATTTATCCTGACTCTCTCGATCCTGATGAAGCCGATCAATCGAGATCCTACTTTATTTGAATAGATCCCGCGCGTAAGGTTTCATTTGAACCAGAATTAATTCAAAGTTTCATTAGAATAAATTCTGACTCGAATAAATACGGGTTCGATCGAATTCCTTTTGCTCCCTGTTCGAATAAAATATTGTTCAAGCTCGATTCGGAATCCACGCTGTTTTTCGAATATCTCGAACGCCTCGTCTCGATTTTAGTTGACCGTGGTACGGTGGCGGCTGCGCCTGCAATTAAATGCAATTTTCTGTGCACCGCGGTGGACACCGTTTGCATTCATGGAGGCATCCGTATTCAAGTTTTTACAGCTCGATCGACTGAAATTTTTTCGATGCTCAAATTTCATTGTTCCGCAATATACGAGCGCCACTCGCAAAAATCAAATCAAAGGTGTAGAAAATCGCTTTAATAAGTAGAATACGGATTTTGTGCATTTATGACAAATATCAGAAACGATTGATTTCTTAATTAAGCCCATACTATAAACAAAACCGTACAAATTTTAAGCAAATTTCCCACTTTTATATGTTTCGTGCTTGACAGGTGAAACACTGAAATGATTGAAACAATTGTACAACATCGATGTTTAATTGATTAAAGTTGTCGAAGAAAGAACAAGGTTTTTGTTTCGTACAACCACTGAAGACGGTTTTTCTTTTGCAAAAAATATCCGCAGTCTAGCGATAAGATTGTTTACAATTGTAGAAGAATTGATGAATCCCGGTGAACAGCTCGGAGGAAAAACGATTGAATTTTAAGCGATTTTAGTATGCTCTCCCGGTGTTTCAGACTCTCATGATTTGCGTAAATGGCGTTGTAAATAATGGTAAAACCAGGAATTTGAAGCAGGCCATTTTGATGCTGCTTCCACCGTTAGAATTTACTCTTGTCAACGGAAGCGCTCTTTGTCTCCGATCGAAATTATTTAACGGACACGGTAAGAATATACGACAGGCTGAATAATGCATGAAGCAGATAAAGCTCCGCCGGCAGTATAATAATTTAGTAACCGAAAAGCCTGGCTGCGTCTCGGTCTTGGTCCGTTTCTGGCAACGGAAACGGCGACCGGATGTTTGCTTTAAACAGCGTCGTCCGTGTGTGTCGAAAACTATATAGGCCAATACTTTCCAGTTCAATTTCGGAATATCGTAATCAAAACTATCGATAAACAATCATTACGTACTCTTAGCTCATAGGAAATTTTCAAAAAATACTGAAACGCAAAGTTCTTCGAACAGCGTCGTTCGTGTCTGTGGAAAAATCTGTGCACCGCTATTTTCAAATTCAATTTCGGAGTATCGTGTCCGAAATTATCGATCAATTTCTAGCTCACAGAAAATTTTCAAAAAATAAATAAACACGATAGAGCGCGGTGCTTATTTCAATACCGTACTTGTTTATCTCTTGTTTGCCAAGCTATTATCAATGAAAATAACATTCTGTTTTCTTGAAATTTGTCCACGGAGATGAAACACTGCAGTCGAGAGAGATGAATGTTGACCTTTCGCGAATATAACGTTTCCATGTACAGGCAGTTCAGTGTTTTACCATTTCCCAAGCTTCAGGGAAGCGTTTCAGGAAATTCTCCTCACTTTATTCGTCCAATTTGAATATCTTCTAGCAATTTTTGTTATAGCTATTTTCAACCCGTTCAACATATATAACCACTTGCCGTATTTTAACGAGTCAGACTCATCATGAAAATATTAACAAAGTCTAACAAATACGAACGTTGCACGTTTCTTTCTACAAGAAATAAAATTTAATTCGTTTATAATCAATATTTAACCATTAAAATAAATGTAGCTATACAGAAAATATACATTTTCTTTCCTCTTCTATGATATTTTTGGGGATTAAGACGATTTAATCACTGTAACCGCAAAGAAAATGGGGAAAAAATAAGAAATAAGAAAGAAAATAAATTTCTATTTCACTCTAGTTTATTGCAATCCGGATAGAAATTTTTTATTTTGCACTCACAGTAGCTGAATCACTTAATTTTAACGACTCTTTAATTTTTGAGATGTCCCGACTATTCCTAAACTATGAAAATTGAATTTTGAGAGATTGGCTTCTCGACAAATCGTCACTAAATTCTGTGATCGAGGATATTCACTGTCTCCATCGCTAAAAGAATATCGGATAATTTGAAATTCCCGGTGGCAGAATCTCCGAGTTTTTACCGAACGATTTCGTTTAAATTTCAATTTCACTCTAGTTTATTGCAATCCGGGTAGAAAATTTTTATTTTACACTCACAGTAGCTGAATCACTTAATTTTAACGACTGTTTAGTTTTTGAGATGCCCTGACTCATCCTAAACTATGAAAATTGAATGTTGAGAATTGGCTTCTTGACAAATCGTCACTAAATTCTGTGATCGAGGATATTCGCTGTCCCCACCGCTAAAAGAATATCGGATAATTTGAAATTCCCGGTGGCAGAATCTCCGAGTTCTTGCCGAACGGTTTCGTTTAACTTAACGCCACCGAACGACCGAGATAATGATTCGGGGGCTGCGCGTTTCGTCGAATCGCAGCAGAAACTACCGCCGATTTACGACCTCGGAATTTTGAATACGGAGCGAAACTGTTCGACAGCGTCGCGGGGATGACGCTGTTAGCAGCAGATTCAATTACAGCTGCCGGTTCCTTTCTGTTTATGCCAATGCGACTGCAATTTACGCTAGCTTCAACATTGTGAACGTAAATGTCGATCGCCCAGGATTTACCGAACGCTTTGGTATTCGAGATTTACGACTTCGGATACACCGCTCCGAGATGTTTACAAAGTAGAGAAGCTTTCGCAATTTTTTTCATGGGTGTTCGTTACATGAACAACTTTCATTGTTTTTGTAGGTCGCGAACGCAACCATTGGCTTTCCATTACGTTTTTAGAAAGTGAGAATGTTGAAAAAATCGCAGTTAATTGATATTTTTATATGTTGAGGATATTGATTGCCGAGTGCCACCGTTATTAAATAATTGGATGTTCAAGATTGAAAATTACTTTTGATTTATAGATGAAAAAAGGTTTTAGAATCAATTTTGACTCTTTTGAGAATGGTGTAGGTCTGAACAGGAAAAACTTACCAAGAAAATCAATTTCGAATGTTTTTAAGAGATTCAGTTTGTGGTAAAAAATTCCGAAAAAAATTAATTAGCATGTACAAATATGTTATAGGAGAGAATAATATTCTTGAATTTTATTTTTGAATTTATTAATTTTCCGTTGCGTAGACTCGAAGACAGAGCTTCGTGCGTAAATATTTTATTACACAATAGTACGTTGTGTAAAAAAATTACCAAGACATCCTCATTTAAATTGTCCGCGTAAGAGGTATTAAAAAATTTTTTGTTTATAGAAGTGAACTATTACGACGCAGATTTTGAGCTCGATAAGTCGCACAGTTTGTTTACAGCTGCCAAGCTTAGAAATTTTGTGTTGCCAACGAAGTTAGTTGTACCAATTCGTTGAAAATGTTGAATAAGGCCTTCGGCGATTCGGTTATATCAAGAGCACGAGCATATGAGTGGTACAACGCGTTCAAATCGTGGATTTTGCACCACGACAACGCGCCATCTTACAAAGCGACCGTTATAACCGAATTTTTGGTGAAACATTCGACAACTGTCATCGACCAAGCATCGTATTCGCCAGATACGACCCCCTGTGACTTTTTCTTACTCGCCGAACTCAAATTATCCCTTCGAAGTCGCCGTTTTAAGTCGATGGAGGCCGTGAAGCAAAATTCGCTGAAGGAACTGAAGGCCATACCAGAAAACGCTTATAAGAAGTGCTTCGATGATTGGATTTTGCACTAGCAGAAGTGTATTGCCTCGGAAGGAGCCCATTTCGAAGACGATAAAATAAATTTTGACGAAAATTGAAAATTTGTTTGTTTCATTTAAGATGTCTTGGTATTTTTTGGACATGATGTATAGCTTGACAATTTACTTTCGAATTCGAAATATTAATTGCGGGCAGTATTTCGGCGATTTTCGCGAGAGCAAGTGCGGGGACTCGGTGTGAAATGGCAAAGCACAGACGCGCCTTGGTTTTTGAAGCACTTCGGGCCAGACGTTATGCGAATAACGAGACTCGGTGCACGCGTGCTCGCAACGAAACCGGGTAAAGCCGTGTTTCTGGGTTAATAAGGCGAAATAACGGCGAAAGCATTCGCGATACGTGATTCTGTCGGCGCGGGTGCGGGCACTAGGCACTGGGAACGGACGCGTTATCGCTCGTTCCGCGCGACATTCCATTAATTAGCGGCGGGACGCTCGGTTTGAGAATACCGTGGAAATAAAAGGCCGCACGCTCGTCCTCGGCCGGTATCGTCGCCGTAAATCTGGGAAAGCTGGAATTCGAGCCGCGGAAGAGGAACAACGAGCCGCCCCCGATACAGTCTCCTCCGCGCACTGTACACCGTTTTCGCTATTAATCGTCCGTATCGCGGGCAATTATACCACCTCGAGAAGATCCCGGACAGATTGCTGAAAATATACCGACGTGCGCGCGAACAAAGAGCCGCGCCAACCGAAAAAATCGACGAGAAGAAAATGAACAGAGACCTGCGATTTAGGCATCGAGAAACCGGAAGAAGAAACCGTGGCTGCATAGCGGTCCAAGTTTGCAAAAACCAGGGCAAAAATTCAACTATCCGGATCCTCCGCGCTCCATAAATTTATCGACCGCTTCTTTCAAAATTATGACCGTGTTATGGCATCTATCGATATTTATCAACAACATTTAACATATATCAACTCGCATTTACATTTATCAACGCCTATCAATATCAGCCACATCGACAAACTCGTATCAAGTCTTATCAACCCTTATCAACCTTCGTCAATCTTTATTAACCTTTACCAACATCAACAGCTATCAGTGTCAAGGTCTATCAACATCTATCAGTATATCAATCTACCGATCATTACCAGTTCGTTAATGTTAATTTGTTAATCTATGAGTCCACATCGGTAAAAGCTACCAACTGAATTTATTCGCTTCTTAGAGCAGTTGTATGGAACATAATTTGTTTAAAATCGCACTTTAAACGAACTAGCAAAGTTTCCAGATCTTACAGCAACGAAACACAGCCCGCGATGGTAGTTTCTTAGCCGAGGCAATAAATAACACCAGAAATCAGATTCCACAACCTCAAAGCCCCCTAAATCTGTTCCGGCCGTAATTAATAACGTATAATTAACAAAGATACGAATTTTGTTCAGGTTTTTACGACTCTGGCGCACCGTGCATCGTGTCAAGAAGGATCGCCGCGAGCGACTCCGAACTTTCTGCTGTCTCTCTCTCCTCGGTCGGCATAAAAAAAACTTTTTACCGCTTTAATCTGAACTTCGCGATAAAGAGATTGCATCAAACGGCCATTGTAAGTCACCTTCCAGGCCTGCAGAGTGCCTTTTACCGTAGCAGTTTCCTTTTTTCCCCCTCAACCGGCGCGCAAGCCTTGGTCGGAGCTTGAAAATAGAATTAAATATCGGCTTGGACAGAAAAAGAGAATTCGCTGCTGCTATTGTGCGCCGGGTCCTGGGTTCTGCCTTTCTTTCGGTACGTTTATGTTCGAGCTGCGATTCCGAAGCTATAACTGCGTCGATCGTAAAAGCTGCTCGTACAATATCTATCTTTCGAGTGGACGGAAGTGCGTTCCTGAAACTCGTATCCAATTGTCGAGCGAACCCCATTTTGAAACATTCGACATCGCTTTCGACAATTTCACAATATCAGAAGTTATCAATGTTTTACCATTATTCACGTTGCATTAACGCGTTCACTTGCCGAAGCATCATTTGAAAACGTCTCAGAAAATCGACATCATTGTGTTCCGGAAATTGAAAGTAGAAACTCGGAACTTATCCAAGGAGAGTTCAACGGTTCAAACTAGTTAAGAAGACACTACAAACTTGCTGCAATCGAAACGATGATGCATCGTGATAGATCGCGCACAGCGAACCGAACAATTCGCAGGAAAAGGGATAAAAAACCAACCGGCAAAACGGCAGACAATCTCAAACATTGTCCTCTGAGAGACTCCCGGAGAAATTCATCGATTCGCTCGAAATTGGGCGAAAAAGTGACAGCAAACGGAACCGTGGAAGGTTCGAAATTGATTTTTCTTCTGTCCAGGCGAGGCTCGCCGTCCCGGAATAGTCGATGTGTCCGCTAGTTCGCCGAAAATTCGAGACACATACGCGAAAGAGAGCGGTGCAAGAGAAAGGGCTTCGGAAAAAGAGTGCGAAAGAGAAAGAGGGAAAGAAAGAGAGCGGTGGTTGGAGCGGGTGCACAGTGTTTTTAATTAAAAACAGGGGCTAGGTTTCTAAAAATATTTCTCCGGCGGAGACGTTCCCCTCGGGCCTCCGCTGGCAAGATAAAATTGTCAAACGACGCGGAGGGGAAGTTAATGCTTGCCTCTGCAACGGCATTGTATCTGGTGCACGTACGTGCCCTTTGTTTCGTCGAGTTGGGTCATTCGTTTGTTCGCGGCGCGCCGTTGCACCGCGTTGCACTCACCACGGTGTGCACGCGCGGATGCGCCGATGAAAGTAACGCCACCCTGCGCCCGCAACGATTCTTTAACTTTCCCCCGTTTTCCGTCTGCTCTGCTCTGCTCCGCTCGGTTTTGTTCTGCTCTACTTTGTTGTGTTCAGCGCCCCTCGTTCTTTCCCTACCACTGATCCCATCCTTGGCCCTGGTAGTTGTCGAACGGGATGCAGAAATTGTTAGACACGCGCGAACTTCGTTCGTTGCTTCCGTGTATCACTTGCTACCTGAATCCTTTTACATCTTCGATCCACGTTTCCTTCGAGTTTTATTATTTTCTTGCTTCAGCTGCTCGTTAACACTTTGGATGTCTGCCGAACAGCCGAACATTTCGTTGTTCGTTAATTAATGGCGGTGTTCTGTTCGTGAGCACTGTATATTCGCCGTGTGAGTTATTTCCATTTTCAATCCACATTTTTCCTTCGAACTTTATATTTCTCTTGTTTTCATTTTCTCTTTTTCTCTTGCTTTCCGTTGTTCATTAATTAATGTCGGTCTTCTGTTGATAGACTGACCGTGAATAATGCGAGTTAATTCTCATTTTTGAACCACGCTAGCTTCGGGTTTCCGGTTTCCCTTTTGGTCCTCTCTTTTCTTCTTTCTTCCGTTGCACGTTAATTAATCTCGGTGCTCTGTTGATAGGCTGGCTGTAACTAACGCGAGTTCGCGTGCGGAAGGACATGGTACGAACGTTTCAACTTATGGAAAAATTATTGCAAACCGAGTCATTATATAATAGATCAAGATAGCAGTCGAATATAATTCGTGCAAATGTAGCAAAATATAATTGATGCAAATAAAATCAAAACACATAGTATCTCGTGTCCGAATAATAATGCAAGTAACTGCATTCAGTACTGCGATCACCTATATTTAGGTGATCCTCTTTAACGGAGTCCGTTCACATTCTCGGATTTTCCGATTAATCGGAAGGGACAGGGTAGTGGTGAGAAATTGAATTAAGTTCCATCTGTATTTTTTTTTGTACATGCGCAAATACAACGGTAAGCTTCGTCGGTCTGCTGGCCTTCGATTAAACAACGGAAAAAGTGGCGAACAAACATTATGGGCAACGCAAATATTGACCCACCGATGAACAATATTTACCCGGCCATTCAATTTTCATCTTCCGAAAGGGCCCCTTTCACCCCCTTTCAGCCCGCCTCCACTCCCATGCCCTCTCACCCCCTCTGTGCGATCGTAAAGAATCGCGAAGCTCCATATCGTTTAGCGCTACCTCGGCATTTCCCAAGGGCTGCTCAGCTCACTTTTCGAGAATGGCAATCCCACAAAGAACCGAGTCGCGTGCGATTTGTTAGCGAACGGTTCTACCCCTCTCTCTCTTCCACTATGTCCCCCACGCGGCGTGTGGGGGACGTCTTAAACGCTTATGGCTGCGGTTACACTGGAAAATTTGCAATTGTTTACGTACACGAAGTGGTCAAGATCAACTCCACTTCTTAGGAAATCATATATCGAAAGAGAATTGCATATCAAGTAAAACATTGATAACCGCAATTACGTTGTTCCTTAATTTACGAAGTGGTCAAGATCAACTCCACTTCTTAGGAAATCATATATCGAAAAAG
>CM052198.1:5021835-5100045 GCA_028455805.1 Lasioglossum figueresi | reverse complement strand
ACATTGGTAACCGCAATTACGTTGTTCCTTAATTTACGAAGTGATCAAGGTCAACTCCACTTCTTAGGAAATCAAATATCGAGAAAGTATTGCATATCAAGTAAAACATTGGTAACCGCAATTACGTTGTTCCTTAATTTACGAAGTGGTCAAGATCAACTCCACTTCTTAGGAAATCATATATCGAAAAAGGATTGCATATCAAGTAAAACATTGATAACCGCAGTTACGTTGTTCCTTAAATTACGAAGTGATCAACGTCAACTCCACTTCTTAGGAAATCATATATCGAAAAATTATTGCATATCAAGTAAAACATTGGTAACCGCAATTACGTTGTTCCTTAATTTACGAAGTGATCAAGGTCAACTCCACTTCTTGGGAAATCATATATCGAAAAAGTATTGCATATCAAGTAAAACATTGGTAAACGCAATTACGTTGTTCCTTAATTTACGAAGTGATCACGGTCAACACCACTTCTTAGGAAATCATATATCGAAAAAGTATTGCATATCAAGTAAAACATTGGTAACCGCAATTACGTTGTTCCTTAATTTACGAAGTGATCAAGGTCAACTCCACTTATTAGGAAATCATATATCGAAAGAGAATTGCATATCAAGTAAAACATTGATAACCGCAATTACGTTGTTCCTTAATTTACGAAGTGGTCAAGATCAACTCCACTTCTTAGGAAATCATATATCGAGAAAGTATTGCATATCAAGTAAAACATTGGTAACCGCAATTACGTTGTTCCTTAATTTACGAAGTGATCACGGTCAACACCACTTCTTAGGAAATCATATATCGAAAAAGTATTGCATATCAAGTAAAACATTGGTAACCGCAATTACGTTGTTCCTTAATTTACGAAGTGATCAAGGTCAACTCCACTTCTTAGGAAATCATATATCGAGAAAGTATTGCATATCAAGTAAAATATTGGTAACCGCAATTACGATGTTCTTTGATTTAATAGTTGATACACAAAGTCGATATTTTACAAGCTGACTCTTGTCAGCATGTAGAATATGAAAAGACGAATGCAACAAGTACAAGGATCACACCCTTACGACTACTCAATCTCGAGATATTTGTGTAGGAAGGAATTAAGTAAAACAATAAGTATCAATCTTTCGGAAATAAATATATCGAGATCGAATGATCGCAATGGTTTGGTCCTTGTACTCGTTGGATTCGTCTTTTCGTACTGTACAATAATATCTACGAAAAATCATAAGGTTTCGATAAAAAATTGATGTCGTGAAAAGGTGAATTTTTAAAAATAAATATTCACGTGATATTAGTTCGGCACAAATTGAATGAAGTTGCGACACGTTGAGAGGCAACTGTGCTGAGAAATGTGCGACACGAGAGAATTGAATCCAACGCAGATAAATGTTGAAATTTTAAAATCGCGTTTAGTATAACCGCAGCCTAAATTCGTGGCTCGGCCCCTTCATCCCCTTTTCCGAGGTTAAGCTTCTTAAGACGCAAAAGCACTCGCGAAATGATCTCGACGTTCACTTTTTCGAATGGAATGGCCGTCGCGGAAGGGTGGCAGTGATATAGTCGGTGACTCGGTATGGTGACTCTCTCTTTCTCTCTCTCTCTCTCTCTCTCTCCCCGGTCGTATGCAAATTTGTGAAAACGGAAACGGAACGAACGAGACGTCGCCGGCTAGAATCAGCGGCGATATCAACTGCCGACTTATTATATTCGGAATAGTAATGAGACGGCGTCGCATTCGGCTGCCGGGATTTTAGCAATTCAAACTATCGTTTGGACTTCTTGTTTTCCGTGAACGGAAACGTCGGGACGGACAGGGACTCGATCTGGGATGCTGTTTGATAAACGTCTTTCCGTGGACGAGGGAACTCTGGGAACAGGATTGATCGAGAGCTGGGGATGGTTTTAGATGTTTGTTTCAAATTCAGGGAGGTCTCTTCCCTCGTACGATGGAATTTCATTTTTTTTTTCCAGAGATTGAATCAATTAATCTTCTGCTTCATCTTATACGCTTCCTCCAGAAAAATATTTGTGCTCGTAGAATTTTCATGAAAAGAAATTTCACCCCTTCAAAGCGTTGTCAATTGATATTATGTTATTTGATTCATAATGGAAATGGGTATTAATAATAAAGAAGAATCACGCACAAGAATCAATAATACTGTTCTTTATTTCAACGAGGGAAACTTGTCGGAAGACGTCTGTACGGTAGCCGAAACTAAAGTGAAGCTAAAAGGAGAAATTCCTTTTCCTCTGATTAAACATTTTTAATAGCAAACGAGGTTTTGTAAACCAGTGATTCATATTCGAATCCAGCGTCTGAGTAATCCTACAATATAGCTATTTGTTGTGGTAGAAAATGATCGAACCGTTGCGCCGATAAATAAAATTCCTAATATCTTATAAGATACTATCGATATATATAATTAACTATTTAAAAGGAGAAAGTTTGGGGGCGGAAAAACCCTTGTTGGGTCCACTCAGAAATGCAGAAACATGAGGAGCCTAAGTTTATTGCTCAGGCCCCCCTTGAAACAGACAGACTGCAGGCTTTCCACTTCTGACCTGAGTGTTACAACATCCAAAGACACTGTTCTATCCTTCGACACTCGACTTTCTTTTGCAGATGTTCCAACAATTCACATACCGGCTATTTTGTGGCCACTGATACACCTGCAGTGATTACAATTCAATTTATAAATTCCGTTAGAACCACTTGAAAAAATTAAATTTCGGCTAGGAAAAACCGGTTTCTAGCGCACCGTGTAACAGCATCGGTGCATCTGGTCCTTTCAATCGACGCTCGCGCAACACTTTGTATATTAAAGGCGCAGTCAGGAAATTCTGTCTGGCGAAATCGAATAACACCGTCCGTTCCCTCGGTTATCACTGGAGCTTTCTGCGAGTGTAGATCCGAGAGGACGGAAGCGTTCCTCTTTATCGGGAGAAGAAAGAAGCAGCGAGTCGAGTAAATTAGGTCGAGGCACCAGGCAAATCCAGCATCCATCTCAGCGTTCCACGGGACGCTTTATATTTAAAAGATATTCCGGACAGGCTGTTCCGGGACCGGGCGAGTGCAGGATGTCGTCGAAAGGAGCAACCGGGAAACCTAAAGAGGGAAAGAGAGAGCAAGAGAGAGAGAGAGAGAGAGAGAGAGAGAGAGACAAAGACAGAGAGAAGAAGAGGCCCGGGAAACAGACGCGTTCCGAGGAGACGCGACCACTCCATTTCCTTCCTTTATTCCCTCCTTCCGAGCCCGACTCCAGTTTCCCTGATGAGTCCAACCGACCGGAACTCCAGTCCTCATCGCTGTACAGCGTTCCCTCCGTAACTGTGAAACTATCAGATCTGCGGAGTCACAGTTATAGAAGAGGTGCTACATTCTTTGTAGTATTTCGAACGTAAAGAAGGAGAGAGATGGAGGTTCGAGGCGCTCGGCAAACGTTTTAAAGGACCCGTGCCAGTCCTTTTAAATTCGATAATCAAAATTCCTTATCTTTGGTTTTCGCCATGATACTTTTGCCGTTGCGTTCGTCTCGTTTTTCTGATTAAAATGATACCGAACACGATTATAATCGCGATTCAAGTTTCGGACTTCGTAGTTATGGTAGAGCCGCGAATTCTGTAAATGTGTCAGTTCGATCGGAGAAACGAGACGAACACGACGGCGAAAGTATTATCAGCGAAAAAACCAAATTTATTTATCGGCGCAATGGTTCGATCATTTTCTACACCACAAACAGCTATTTTGTAGGATTACTCAAGTCCTCTAGCGGCTCTTATTAAACATTTTTAATAGCAAACGTGGTCTTGAACAAGTGATTCAAATCCGAATCTGATCCTTTTTTTTCTATCTTCAAAAGCAAGCGATTTATTCAGGTGACCTGTTTTAGGTGCCGCATCCTGTATATATATAATTAACTATTTGAAAAAAACAAAAATATGGAATTTTGATTTCGAATGAGAAACTCTTCGCCACGCATCGATGAATTAATGTTATGTTCAGCTATCATTTCGTTATTCCAAAGCGCTATCGTTCCATCATCTTGCGTCCAACTTTTCTCGTTTCTGTGTTTCTCTCTTTCGATTTGTTTGATTATTTCGTAACATACCGTACCTTTCGTTGTATCTCCCGCAGTTAATGTCTGCAAAGTTAGATTTCATTTCACAAGTTTCTTCATTCGGTAAGTGTGAGGAAGGTCCTCGAGGTCGTCGAAACGTGATCCTTCGTTCCATCCTCTTTCTGTGTTTGCTTTCGATTTATCTAGTATTATCTCGTTATGTTCCATGCCGAGATCTTGGAAGTTGATATGTATTTTCCTGTGAGTGCAAGCTATTCCTTGGAATTCAATCCATCTCCAAGCTATTTGTAGGACTTTATACAGTTTTCAAACTGACTTCGAATTTTCTATTACTGTTTCGAGCTTTCTACGTTCTTATGCTGACTTACAATTAGCGTCATCAGCGGAACTAGGAATTTCATTCGTAAGAGTGCGCAAGACCTTATAGGACCTAATCCGCGTTCCAACGGACGTCACTCACAATCAGAAACATCATGAAAACCCTTGCAGCCGGTCCGAGAGTTATGGCGACAGGTACCGTGCAAATGAAAATTTATCTTTCTTATGCCGACAAGCGACATCGCGCGACGAGCTCGTTGCCCGACGTACTTCATTCTGTTCCCTGCGTGAAATCTATCTCGGCTTTCGATCTTCCGCGAACTGAATACTCCTAACTCGCTGACTTCCCAAGGAAATTCTCACTGCGGATTTTATACGTTCATGGCAAAAATCGATTAAACATAAAACCGTGAAGGTATCAAAAGGAACCATATAATTAAAATTATTAACAAGAAAAATAAATTTCTATTCAAATTCCTTTTCCTCGCAAATGACAGAGAAATTTCATTTTGCATTAGCGACGGTCCACTGATTCTCAAATCAATACCAAAATCCCACAAGAGGAAAGTAAGCATTCCACTTTATTGAAATTCTCACTGCGGATTTTATACGTTCATGGCAAAAATCGATTAAACATAAAACTGTAAATGTATCAAAAGGAATCATATAATTGAAATTATTAACAAGAAAAATAAATTTCTATTCAAATTCCTTTTCCTCGCAAATGACAGAGAAATTTCATTTTGCATTAGCGGCGGTCCACTGATTCTCAAATCAATACCAAAATCCCACAAGAGGAAAGCAAGCACTCCACTTTATTGTAGAAACTAATAAAACTCGAGTGAAGCATAAAATTTAATTTCTAATTTTGTATAAACTGTTCGAACGTATTTTTTAATCACGTGCACGAAGTAGTAGAAAATATTCGGTGACGTGTAAAAATTTAGTGCTACTTTCATTTTGCTCGCCGTTGAGGTACCATACAATTGAAATTATTAACAAGAAAAATAAATTTCTATTCTATTTCCTTTTCCTCGCAAATGACACAGAGAAATTTCATTTTGCATTAGCGACGGTCCACTGATTCTCAAATCAATACCAAAATCCCACAAGAGGAAAGTAAGCATTCCACTTTATTGAAATTCTCACTGCGGATTTTATACGTTCATGGCAAAAATCGATTAAACATAAAACTGTAAATGTATCAAAAGGAATCATATAATTGAAATTATTAACAAGAAAAATAAATTTCTATTCAAATTCCTTTTCCTCGCAAATGACAGAGAAATTTCATTTTGCATTAGCGACGGTCCACTGATTCTCAAATCAATACCAAAATCCCACAAGAGGAAACTAAACCTTCCACTTTATTGTAAAAACTAATAAAACTCGAGTGAAGCATACAATTTTATTTCTAATTTCGTATAAACTGTTCGAACGTATTTTTTAATCACGTGCACGAAGTAGTAGAAAATATACGGTGACGTGTAAAAATTTAGTGCTACTTTCATTTTGCTCGCCGTTGAGACCATACAATTGAAATTATTAACAAGAAAAATCAATTTCTATTGAAATTTCCTTTTCCTCGCAAATGACACAGAGAAATTTCATTTTGCATTAGCGATGGTCCACTGATTCTCAAATCAATACCAAAATCCCACAAGACGAAAGCAAGCATTCCACTTTATTGTAGAAACTAATAAAACTCGAGTGAAGCATAAAATTTAATTTCTAATTTCGTATGAACTGTTCATGTGAAAATATAAAGTGACGTGTAAAATTTAGTGCTACTTTCATTTTGCTCGCCATTAGATATTTTCTACTGTATAATTGTATACAAAAAGATACCTTGGAGAATAAATATTCTTGCTAATTATGCGTTCATTGATACTCTTCGCATCACATCAAGAACAACTTTGGCGTCGTCATAATTCTTATAGAGATACTTAGGTGGTTTTACTTTAGGCGAGCCACTCTGTATGCATGAAGTAGAAGCGGTAGATCATGATCAGACGCGCCAGCCAATGGCTGCTCAACGGCGTGCGTAATCGACGACTTTTCAAATCGATTTTCTCGAAAACGAAGAATCGAATTACAAAATTCGATTCAATTTATTTTTATGCTAGTTGCGCGATCATTCAAGACGCGAACCTGCTTCACTGAGAATGTATGACTCCCCTTACCAGTATACGGGTGCTCCACCGAATAATAAAAAGTGATTCAACCAAATAACCCAAAAGAATTTAATAGATACTAAATCATAAGCCCCTCTCAACCATCTGATTTACAAAAAAAATTAAGTCAATATCTTCATTAGATTCTGAGACAGCAGCTAGTAACGCTGATAAAGCGTTAAAGTGTTACAAGTTGTTGTTTCAGAATCTAATGAAAATATCGATTTCATTTTTTTTTGTAAATTCAATGGTTAAGGGGAGCTAACAGTTTAGTATGTATTAAATTTTTTTGGGTTATTTGGTTGAACCATTTTTTATTATTCGACATAATTACAGAATAAAATCGATTAGTTCCAGCGTTAACATCAGACTGGGCACTAAAAATATTATACATTACTTTTTTCAATTAACAAGAACGTACGTCCAAAGAATTTTCAATTTTTGTAGACGAATTTTAAGAAAGTGGAATGAAATAGAATCTTATTTTCCATGGTAGTATCCTTTTTATATCTGGAATAAATTAAGTTCGTACGGATGTTTATGGAATTTTCAATTTTTGTAGACAAATTTGAAGAAAGTGGAATAAAATAGAATTTTATTTTCCTTGGTAGTATCCTTTCTACATCTGAAATAAATTAAATTCGTCCTATAAACTGTCATATTTTAAATCCCATCATTTTTTGAAAATTTTCAGAAACCATCATTGCATAAAGATCCGTAGTCTACATGAATGATAACACTGTGTCTCTAAAAATTGTCTACGACTAATAATAAATAATTTCCAACCACAACTGAACAATAGCAAGTCCCCGTCAGAAGAGAATACGTCTTACGCTAATCTGCAGCACCAAAATTGCCATAAACTTTCCAGACGGCCATAGCACTTAAACCTGAAGGACAAAAGCTGCCTTATTCGTCGAATCCGTGATAAATAATTAACACGCGCAAATGATTATCAGTCGAGTTCGAAACGAGCGGCGCACACGGTTCGACGGCTAGTAATTCGGAATCTGCCTGTGCAAAGAAAGCCAGAGAGAAAGAGAGAGAGGGGTTGGGGGGAAGCGCGACACTTTTGGAAACTCTCGTGAGAAGTGAGAATAATCCAATGCTCGAGGAGCGATGCGTTTTTCGGAGCTGGAACGAGGAACGGGGAAATCTGCAGTGTCAGTCGATCCCGGATGGCACTCGCTCGATGTGCCGGCCATTATCATAAACTGCGGATCCGGCCGGGCGAGTTTATGAAGATTGAATTAAATTGCGGCTCCTTTCGAGAAAATTCCGGGCAGAGACGATGGAGGGGAGAGGCGAGAGAAACTAAGGAGATGAACGGAACCGGAAGCTGGAAAGACGTAATCCCTCGAAATTTAGTCGTCCGTGATCTACATACTGTGGATCCAAAACGCTGAGTGTCCAATCTTCCGAATATCGCCAATATTCACCCTTAGCCGTCGACTGGCGACTCAGAGTCACCACTAAAAATTGCTTTACCATTATTCGCAACATTCTTTACAGTTCACATTACCGAATACGTTGGTATCTAATCAATTATTACACATTTAAGTATATTGCACGAGGTGTCATATCAATTTCATATTCATAAAATGAAATAAATCGTATACAATGGAATTATTCTAGGTCGGATGAAAGGTTTAGGTTAGGATGAAATTTTCAAGTTGAAATACAATGCTCCGACTGTTACAATTTAACATTAAAAAATTTTTAATGTACTCTTTGCAACGACCACATAAAAATTGAATTGTTCTATGGAGCATTTATTCAGCAGACGATTCTGATTTAGCAAGATTCGCAGTCCATTACAAATTGAAGCATGTAAAAACACATTGTGTACAGTCGAATATTTGGAGGATGGAATTTTTATAATTTCCATCGACAGACATCGATTTTTATCGTCCAGCAACGAATCGAAATTGTCCAGCGATGGGCGGCCAGCCCTCATAGTTTTAATTGCGATCCATCAAACCGAAACATCCGGGGCGTGCATGCATAACGGGAACTTTTCGCGAATCGATGATGCATCGCGTGCACGCGGACAGCGTCGCGAAACGCGAATGCAAGCGCGGAAAAATAATTCAACGACTCGGCTCGGCTGCTCATTAACGTTTCAGCGGAGCGTGCGCGGCTAAATCCCGATTGCCTGTTACGCAATGAGATTTATAAGCGGCCGTTCGTTTCGCTCGATTCAACGTTGTATCAATTTTTTCATTTTTTTTTCTTTTTTTTTTTTATTGACCAACCAGCAAGATTCGCGTTTCAGTTATGCGAGTTTATACGCGGTGCCCGCTGGAATGGTAAGTTCGCTTATTACTCTAATTCTCTTAATTGGAACTATTGTTACATTTTCACGTTGCTCGGTTATGTATATTGATCTCGAAAGTTTCAAAAATGCACGAAACCGAATAACTAAGGTTCATAGTTTTTTTTTCATCAACGAAGCATCCCCTACAATTGGGGTTAAAAAAGTCAATTTGTAGATATCTAAAAAACTACAAAGTCTAGATATAAATTTCAAAACACCATTTGGTTCTGTTTCATTGACGAATCGATGGATCTAAACAAATTTTTATGAAATATATTAAAAGTTAACGTATTCTTACAAAATTTTGGCATAAAAATGCATTTAAACACTTTATTCGGGAGATGTTCAACGATTGACGTTTAATTTTTAGGAGACTATTAGAAAATTGCCGATGAACAAAGTATAAAGTTTGGATCGACGTCTTCGGAAAAAAGGAATGTACTCGATCTAAAACCGCGTGGAGCATTATCGCCGCGTTTACTTTTCGTGGCCCATGTTATCGTCACAATAGCCAATGATTTATACGAAATATGTGGTTATCGGTACAGTCGTGCTCTCCACGGTAAATCATAATAATCCATGTTCCGGTGCCCGTGTAAATTACACGACCTAAAATTCCGCACTCCGGGCATCCACTAAATATCTCGTCGGTCCGTGCGCTGCGCGAATTCAACATAACATTTCTTTCATTCGCGGTAATTTATTAAGAAGAATGTCGAGTGGGTCTTCTTCGTCGACGATCGGTCCTCTTTGCAAAAACAGACTTAGTTAGTATTTTCCCCTCTCGGTGTAACCCTGTTTACACATGCAACTCTACGATACTCTAAACAGCGGATTTTATTTTAGAACGCAAACGAGTAGGTGTAATTTAAAACGGTGGAAACATTAGAAAAATCTGGAAAATACAGTTATATTATTTCTAACCTATTGAACATATCAAGAAAGAAAATGAATTTCCACTTCTAATATTTTTACGGAACATATACAGGGCGACATGAATAAATTATGCGTCGCACAAAAAATATAATGTACGCCCTCGCTCAAAAGTATGTGGACGACACGTTTAATTTTTTATGCGGTCTGGTTTACACAGTACTGGAGAATATATATTTTAATAACAGTTTTGTGAGTTTCGTATCTCGAAATTTTCTTTTTCAACCCTTGTGTTTTTAACCGGGTACCTACTATAAATATCTTATTAAAACTTCTTTAATGCTTTTGTCGATAAGTAAAAAAATTATTTTTACGTCTATGATATATACTCTCCTGCTTAAAATTATGTGAACGACCCGTTTAATTTTTTATGCGGTCTAGTTTATACAGTTAATAATAAATTCATTAGATATGTCGCCAATAATTATTATTATTGTCTTGAGAAGACAGCAAACCACGCTAATGGATCATCGTAGATTGAAACAGTATTAGCCTTGCCGAGAAACTTTTATTTATTCAAGAGATTGTATTAATTAAATTGTACATTTTGGTACTATTAAAATAAATTATTCTTGCAACAAAGTGTCCACATATTTTTGAGTGGCAGTTTACACGACCTCTTCATAAGTGGAGACATTTAGGGAATTAAACGGACTGCTTTGAATTTTAAAAAAATGGAACCGTCTATTTTTTATTACATATAAAAATGTACTAACCCATGTCGAAAAATGATTAATTAAGCAGATACTGTAATTGAAATATTGCTAAGAAAAAGCTCTGCGAAGTCGACAACATTTATTTTCGCACAGCACATTTATGTTCGCACAGTACATTCGATGTGAAATTCCTTACATTTCTACGTCTGATTTTTCCATGTGTGTCTTGTCTGAGAATTATTGTGTTAAAAAATAAAATGAGTTTTCCGCGTTTCTGCTCTCTCCTCTATTTGAAAAATTTAGATCGTGAAACCAGCAAAGATATTTCAGATGCAAACATCAGTTCACCCCGTATACAATCTCGCGCGTATCCCGTCGCTCCGTTAATTCCCGACCTACTTCCGGTGTAACGAAAAATCTTGCGCGCCCACGTTCACGCCGCTGCTCGCGCGCTAATGAATCCGGTTTATCGCGGAAAGTGCTCTCCGCTGCTTAATTTCCCGACCGGCCGATGACGGAGAAAAATTCCATCCGCCTCCGATATCTTTTTGATCCGTCCGCCCGCGATATTTAAATAACCCAACCCTCTTCAATCCACCCCCGACACGCCCTTCAAACCCCGTCATACCCTTTCCGTACCGTTCCGCCATTACACAGGGCGATGCAAGCCGCGACAGGAAAATCAATTAGCAGAATATTATTCCACGCACAAAGTGGGCCGGTGTCGTTCTGCATAATCTGATTCCGGCTGGTTACCCTTTACTGTCTCCCGCCGATCCGCCGACTATTCATAATTTTTTATCGCCCGACGGATATCCCGGCTTGATTAAAATTTATAAACGACCCCCCGCGCTGCCTGAATATGCATTTAACGGCGCAGTTCATGGTTCGGCGTTACGCGCACCAGAGCTGACTTTTCATTTCTTTGCAATTGCGGAACACTTGCTCGACGGGGGGGTTTTTTCACCGTGTTTCGCTCCGGTTTTGTCGCTTATAGATTTTACTGTGACGTTCGCTGTGCCACGAACCACATACATATACGTACATGCACATGCAGGGTCTCTCACTGAAGCGCGAGAGAATCAGAATGTCTTCTTCAATTTAGACAAAGCGAAAAATCTTTTATCTACAATTTGTCGTGTACTAGATTGTTTTTTCTCGTGGTTTTCAAGGTCGCAGACTTTTTTTTTAAATAATTGCATATGTTTTCGTATTGCATCCAGTAGCTCATGAAAAAGTACATTCAAATATGTGTACCGTGACCTGACCTTCAAACGGCCTTGAACTCCGAAGAAGATGGTCGAACTTAAATGTTCGTTTCCAAGGAGAATGCAGTTAACGTAAATAAATAAAATTGTTCATAGCGGCGCGAAGTATTCGACGATTCATGCGAAACCACAGAATTAAAAATGTGTTATCGCGATTTTTGCAATTTGTCGCGGGGGACGAATCGCGGAACATTCAAATCGACAGTCGAGATTCGAGCCAGATATTTCCCAAGCTCGCCGGCGACACTTACATTTTAAATTACGTTCCACCGGTCCGTTCCATTTGACTTCATTTCGTTATTTGCCAATATTGGTTCGCATCCAGTGAGCGTCCCGGCGATACACCGTAGCCGATATTTACGTTTCTTCGTTCGCCTCTCGCGTGTGGAGCGGCAATTAAAAGATATCTCCCGGCCGGCCATATTTCCTTTTTATTTTCGCAGCCGCCGCGCCGGCCAGTTTACTCGCAACGAGGAAGAAACGTTACGCGAAAGGATAGTTACCGAACGGTGGGAAATCGCAACACCCGGGCCGTCGCGATCCCGTCGACGGCTGTTGTTGCAAAAGCTAACGAAATTGAGATTTCGCATCGACGTGGCACCCGCTTGCTAGCTCGCTTCTGCACTGCAACGTGTTCGCACCGATTTTAACTGTCTCGCTGTGTTTCAGTAAATTTCACCCGAACGCAGACCTCTGCTCTTTTAATTTGCAATTTTTCTTGCTGAAACGGTTTTGAATTGATGAATCGTTCGCCTACGTTCAATATCTTTTTCATCTAACAAAGTACAGAACTACGTTAAATCAATTACAGAATTCTTCGTTATGGGTGGCTTTCGTCAATTATACTTACAGAGTGTCCCGAAAAGTTGATTCTTGAGATCGTTGCAAGAAGCTTTTACCTTTGCGAAAATGTTCTGCGTGGTTTTAAAGTGGCTTAAAAAATTACTTGAAATTGCCTCAGGAATCTCCTCACTCGAACTGCTGATTTTTATGCGAAATAATATATGCCTGCATTAACTGCCACAATTTTTCTTAGACAAAACTCAACTGCCGTTCGTTATAAACGAGCTGAAATGTTTCTTTTGCATAGAGATTCGTAGTCTATTTATGATTAATTCCAGAGAATCAGCTAGTTTCGGTGTCCGGTATTCGATATCGAACGTGGAGCCGAAACACAAAATTGCAGCGACTGTGTCCAAGAGTAATTAATTGCTCGGAGGCCGGAACGAGGTTTCCGGCGATACTTGGAAGACAATTCGACGGGAACGTAGGCAGCGGGAACACAATAGACCCGAGGTAATGCCTCGGCTTGGTTTTCAGCAGGCTCGTTTCGCGCGAGTCCGCGAAAAATGGCTGCCACGGCTCGTCAAGGGCCCGAAAAGCTTTTCTTTGATAAATACCGGTTACTTTGTCTAAACGTGGCGAGCCGACATACAGAGAAAGAAAGAAGCGAGCGAGAAACATGGCCAGATGTGCTCGCGATTCAAACGATGACTCGTTCAGCGCTGCGAAAATTCATTCTCGCGGCAAAGGCGCTCGCGTTCGTAATAACGACGGCTCCTTCTCGCGAGTAATGCCGCGGGATGAAAGGTTTCTTGATCCCGGGACGAAAGACGGATCTGTTAGCGGCAAAGACGACCATTTCTGAGAAGAACTCCTGTCGTTTCTGAGAAAACGCTACGCGGAACAGATTTTTCAACTTCGCTCGACGAGCTGATCATTTCGACACCTCCTCAAACGCTGGAGCTTTGTCGTCAACGATTAGAAATATCTGAATCACCCTCGTGGAAATCGCTCGATTACAAAATTGTTTAGATATAGTCAACCATTCAGAACGTTACAAACAAAAATACTACTGTATATTGAAAACTCCATGGAATTGTTCTACGCAAGATTCATTTGTTCAGCTTTCACGGTTGACTCAGAGAAAATGGTTAAACGTGAAAATGTAATTGAAATGATTGAACCACCCTTACAGAAACCGCTCGATTAAAAATTGTTTAAATATAATCAAACATTAGCAACGGTAATAAATGACACGGTAATAAACCGTTATCCCTAATTGAAGGAGGAGAAGCACTCACCAAGACGACGCTGCAACGAAGACCACTCGGCGTACCGATATTGCGAGATATCGATACTCGTAATGCTCGACATTCGTAACATTATACATATCAGTATGTATACACATACACATACACGTACACATACACATAACATTATGTATATCAGACTCTACAGAATCATCCTACGCAACGACCATTCGCATATTAATCCTAGCCAGAACGCAAAGAAATATTCAAATCTAACTCCGGTAGACTCTCATGCCATCTGCTTTTAAAACGAAATTTCTGAAACCTCGAAGACAAGAATGAATGAGCAAATTCTTATTCAGACTGCGTGCTACGCAGATCGGACTATACGGTCGTGAATCGAAAATGATTCATTCTGACCTTTTCACAGACACCACCCTTGATTCCATCTGCAGGAAATTCGCATTGGAGAATCGGCATTCTCCTTGGAATAATTGATTGAATTCGCGTTCGATTGCCAATGCTTCCGGCTAAGAGAGGGTCGTGGTAGAGGTGCGAGGCTGTTTGATAACGTGGAATTCCTTTTTCAAGGCCGTTATGCACGACAGAAGATCGTGGTGTCGCGCTGGGATGGAAAGTTCGTGTCGCATCAGATACCTCATCGCTTCGAGCGCTCTTTCTACGCTCGATCGAAGACGGATAACGCAACTATACGTTATCGAGTATAACGACGACGACGATGACGTCGATGGTGTTCGCTATCGTTTGCAGATCGGCGACGAGGAACAACCTGCAGCTCCGAATCATCCAGTTGCTGCGGGCGAGCGAAGAATCTTCTTTCTATTTTTCTCTCTCTTCTCGTTTCCTTCCCCATTCACGCTAATTTCCCGGAAGAAATTTCGCCGAGAGAAAGAATCTTTTTTCCCACTGTTCTTTTTGCTTCTTTTGTTTGGTCAGATGAATTTCTATTTGAGAGATTAATGGGAACTCGAGGACGCTTCCTCGGGTGCTATTATCGGGGAACACAGGGATAAGGAACTCTGAAGGGCTGCTGGACGATTCGAAATTTCGACGGATAAGGGATGCTACTGTATCTAGGACGTGGTCAAGCGAAGGACTCGGTGTTCTGACTATTGAGGTGTGTCCGTGTGCCGAGGACTCATTAGTTGGTCACACGATCATTCTCGTCGATGGTGCTTGCAACTCGAAAAGCACTCTCGTGTTCACGGTTTCGGCGCAGACTGCCGAGCCTTAGACAAATTGTCCTCGTCAATTGTAGATAACAGATTCCGTCGAAAATATCTTTGGAGATTGATTTAATCTCTTTAAATCCCAACATCTTTCTCCGAGCGGGATTCATCATGTTTTAACCTGACTCTGAATTTTTCTAGAAAATGGACCTGTCGTAAAATCTTCCAGCTTCGATTTAAGCCCTCGCAACTTTAGAAATTAGACTACGGAGATTTTTCGAATTTACAAATGTAATTGGAGTATAAACGATATGAAATTCCTATCTCAATTTTGAAAGAAAATAATCAACTCCGATAGTACATAACATTAATTACTACAATGCGGATCCTTTCGTAAGGAATTATGTATTTTTATATGAACTGCGTGTGAATACTTTCGGAGGTTTTGCAAGTGTAAAAATCACGATTTTAAAAAGGTACGCGTTTAAAATTTCTGTTGAGGATTTCTCTGACATGGCGTGCAGTCATTTTCAGTGCTGCAGCTTCGTTAATTATTCACATATTAAAAAATCCATCTACGACAGTATTTTATAAATATAAAATTTTAAAATGTGTCATTCGATTTTTTAAACCGTCGAGCTGACGTGCACCGCGGTATTTGCTAAACGTTCAAAATACTAGGAAATTAAATTGCTGGTCACAATTAGAAACTTTTTACCTTCAATTTCGCAGTAAATTTAAATATTCGTTACCGACTCGTCGTGTCTGTCGACACTGTCAAAAAAATATTCGGAATAAAATTTATCGCATTTTACAAGTATCAACATTTTTTAATCCACGATATTTCGCTAACTAACATTCCACTCGACCCGCCATACAGGACGTTCTGAAATTTATTCGCACAGATGAAAATAGAACGGAAGCTCAATAACAGCTTGTTCGAATTTCGGTTTATTTTACCTTGACTTTCGGTGCACATCCAAAAGCCACGACGAAAATAAAGAATCCGAAGCAATCTCTTGGCACGGTGTCTCAGGAGGAGCGCAACAGCGGATCTCTGGATCCTCTGACAGAGGAAATGAGCCTGTCCGGATCGATCGATCGATCAACTGGAGTCTCGTAAGTTCTCGCGACCTTTTATCTTACACGCGCGACTCGCTCGGAAATGGAAACAAGGGAGCAACATTTTAAATCGATTACGGGGGAGGCAGTCTGCCGGATAAGAATCTGCTTTGAAACGGGCCGAACAAATATCTCGATCTTCTCCGGAGCGTAAGATAAATCTGTGACTGGAAAGAATCTCGGCGTTCTGATCTGGGAGACGGTTTTCGTAGACGATCGGCAGCGGGTCGCGAACTCGCCAAAGAAACGAGGCACCCGCATGTCCTCTGCAAAAAGCTGCCGGACGAATAGGGAACGGACGAGTGCTGGATTCGTTGGAACTGCGACTGGTAACTGTAACGTCTGCGACTGTAATGTTGCCGGCGATATGGCCGAGGCGATTGCCAAGCTTTCAGCTTCCAGCCCAGGGAAAGCTTGCTGGTCCTCGACAAGAACTCGATTACCATGAGCGCATCGATGTTAAGATTATATACGACGAAAAATGAAAATTCCGTCGAGCCAACCTCTTAAAATCCAGCCAGATCATCCGAGCGTAATGCGCACCGTACATGATCAATGATGGCTGCTTTATCATCTCGACGGACGGCAATGCGACTTAGAATCCCAACGAAAACATATCGCTGAATTTCCTTTCTCCAAGCGAATTTTTAAGAATGTTTTAAGCGACACGGACCGCTGCAATTTTCGGGCCTGCGATATTACGTTACTCGCGCAACTCCTCTTCCTCCGGTTCTTATTTTCCGCGCGATATTATGCACCGACGTTCTTTATATTCCCGTCATATTTCCCCGTGACGGAGGGAATATGTATGCAGTCTCCGGCCGGGCTGCCAAAAGTAAAAATTAAAGTACCCCGCGACGGATACTGCAACCCCGTCCGATTAACATTTTCACCGAAACGAAACTGCTCCTTAACGCGACACCTCTGGCCCAATGTTTTCAAATTTCAAACGTCAGAATTAATTATATCGAATATAAGTACTCATAGAGTTTAGCTGTTAACACTTTACCTACCGGAAGCCTATTGATAGGCTTCTGAATGACTGAACGGTATGTAAAAAAACTGAACAATTTTTTTTTAAATAATTTCAGAAAATGTTACACCGTCCGATTAACATTTTCACCGAAACGAAACTGCTCTTTAACGCGCAACCTCTGGCCCAATGTTTTCAAATTTTAAACGTCAGAATTAATTATTTCGAAAATAAGTACTCATAGAGTTTACCTGTTAACACTTTACCTACCGGAAGCCTATTGACAGGCTTCTCAATGACTGAACGGTATGTAAAAATGATAACAATTTTTTTTTAAATAATTTCAGAAGATGTTACACCGTCCGATTAACATTTTCACCGAAACGAAACTGCTCCTTAACGCGACACCTCTGACCCAATGTCTTCAAATTTTAAACGTCAGAATTAATTATTTCGAATACTATTACTTATAGAGTTTAGCTATTAACATTTTACCTACCGGAAGCCTATTGATAGGCTTCTGAATGACTGAACGGTATGTAAAAAAGCTGAACAATTTTTTTAAAAATAATTTCAGACGATGTTACGCCGCCCAATGTCTTCAAATTTTAAACGTCAGAATTAATTATACCGAATACTTTTACTCATAGAGTTTAGCTGTTAACATTTTACCTACCGGAAGCCTATTGATAGGCTTCTGAATGACTGAACGGTATGTAAAAAAGCTGAACAATTTTTTTATAAATAATTTCAGAAGAAGATGTTACACAATTATAAATTTGTTAAATTATAAACGATATTGCCGTTGCTTTTAAACAATATATTGAGGAATTGTCAACTGTTGACCTTTCCTTTTTGAAATGTCATAAAAAAATATCCGGTAAGTAAAGCGTTAATTGTTCTTTAACATATCGAAAAAAAATTTCGTTCATTTATTCTAGACAAACGAGTTTTGTTAACAGTCCACAATGAAGTTGATTATTTTATTGATTATTATTATATATAATAATAAATATATATTATATATATATGTTATTTTTAATGCTAAATTACAGCCGTCGTATGTACAATGGAAATTACGCGTGAGTGATCGAAGAACGCTGAAAAATTTGCACGCACCAAATCGAAAGGGCGTTGGCAACAGCATCGAAACAGACTTTCGTGTAAATTGCAAAGAGACCAAGTGCACACGCGCTTGACATGAAATTCGATTGAAACATCGTTCGGGTCTTCAATAGTGAAAGGCAAGGGATCAAAATGGCGGCTCATTACCGCTCGATGTCCCGTTAAAAACAAAATATTAGCTAAAATAATTCGGCTCCGGGCTCTCGCTTTGCCCAATCAGAGGTAGAACAGCGGAACAGGGTTTAATACTTGTTCATTGGTCGATTTAACGAGCTCGGCCGCGGCAGATGGCTGCTTTGCCGGTCTCATTATTTCGTCATCCGGAATCATTGATGACGGACAAACAGACGGCTGTAATTTTATAATTAAATCGGAAAACATTGCTCCGCGTGTCGCACACACAGAGAGAAAATGAGCGACACTAACGAACTTAACGAAAATTCGAGGGAGCATGCTCGCGGGATGTTTATCGAACGGTATTGTTTCCCGGAGAACGCGTGATAAACGGGGAAAAGCGACGGCCATTGTTTTCCGAGCGACTCTGTTTACGCCCGCGAACAAAGATTTGAGGTGAAAAACGCGAAAGGATTTTTGTTGCGCAGCGCCGTTGTAATCGCGCGGTCTCATTAAACGCATTCCATTTGTTCATTAAGTTATTCATATTTGTAAGAGCCACGGGCGAAGCGCGCGGCACCCGCAAACACTTTCCAGCTTTGTTCAACGACTTTGCCGCGCGTTAATTAAGCTTGCCCCGCGCCGCGCGGAATTAGTTAAATTTCCACCGTTGTTTACCACCGTGCCGACAAAAAGTAGCTGCTGAACACATCCGCGCGCACCTTCGGTCACGCGAAATTGCCTGACGTGCAATTGCATTAGGCGCGGCGTGTTGTGCGTTCAGTGCAGAAATCGGGGATCGAAATAGTTGCACAAGCTTTTAATGGGTTTTCAGAAAAATGTTCTTGTGCTGCGACCGATAAGTCTATTAAGCATACGCACATGGATTCTATATTATATCTACAGGGTGCTAAAGAATGTTGTACTTCCTCGAAAGAGGTGATTCCCGAGATTATTTCAAATAACTTCTTCCTTTGCAAAAATTTTCTCCGCGACTTCGTTGAAAATTTCAGCGCCGGAAAAGTTACTTCATATGAATTTAGAAATCATCCCTTTGAAGGGAGTAGAACATTTTTGGGACATCCTGTATAATATTCCATGCTATAAATAGACTGCAAATCTTTATGCAAACTGAAAAATGTGTTCGTTATAGCAAGCAGGAGGTAAATAGAAATGTATGCAGTTCATTAATAATTTTAGCACAATAGTAGCCTCAAAGTTCTTGAATCTCTCCACGTAATGGAGCCGAATTAAAACTAGCCGTCTTTTTTCGCTGGTTAAATATTAATGAATAGAGCTAGGCCATTGATCAATTTAACTTCTCGTTGCTTATTTTCAACTCCGGCGGCGTTGTTAATTCTTCCCTCGAATTTTCACTTTTGCGGCTACGATTTCATGCCGCACATTTCATGCAGAGAGCGCGCGTAATAAATGTATGAATGTATGTATTACATATATGTGCATATACGTACACTATACATATTGTATGGATATAGTATGTACATGTATGTGTATGTATGTCCGCTTTCCGGAAACAAAATCGGCTTTCCAGGCAGAACAGTTTCATTTTGCTTCAGCTGCGAGAGGCGTGTAATTTGCTTATGCATTAGAACTCAAAGAGCGTTTATTGTGTCGCTCAGGCTATATTGCTATACACAATAAAATGTTTGGAAGGGCTGTTTAGAGAGTTAGTTGCAGAAGTATTTCGTACAATGGAAACTCATTAATTTCAAAATGTTCCGCACGCTTCCGCACGCTTCCGCTGGAAATGTTCAAACTGTACTGAAATGTGGAAACATAATTCCTATCACGAATCCGTTATTGTAAAATAAGCACGCAATTTGTACAGCAATTTATACGTTCGTATACTTCCTAATACAAAATTAATTATAAACATTTTGGACACGTTTATTTCAAACTCTAATATGGATAGACGTATGCCGTTACTGTTGACTTTGTATATCTATGAGAAAAATGTGTCATGTTATTTTTATTCGCTTTCCTATTGCGGCCTTCGAATTAATTTATAATACTTAGGCCTTCGGTGGTGAAAGAGCTTATCTTATAGCTTGTTTCTATGTAACTTATGTTTCCATATCTATTTGTTTGCGGCATGTGGTTCCGTTCAAAGGTTTTCTCTTCTCGATGAGTAGAAGGCGTCGATGTAAAAACAATTTTGCGGCAAGTTTCTTTTGGAAATGTCCACCGATCCAGAGATGCAGATTCACCCGTGGGACGGATGACCATTACATTTTCTAGACCCTGTACAATCCGCAGTGGATCTTTCCCAGCCTAATGCAAATCTGACGAACGATCATGCATCGTAGGATTAAGCATCCGTGTGCCGTCATCCTCGAGACGGCGAGTACAAATTCGCCAATCGCGGAACGGAAGTGTAGGAAAGATTGCGAGCGGCCGCGTCCATCAAGAAATTCGCAATCGAAGATGCGATCTGGTTGATAAGCGGCGTTAGATAGCGGTAGACAGAGGCGTGCCGTAATGGTGCACCATCTGCCGTTGGTCGGGGCAACCTCCTACCTTCAACCTGCCTTATCCTTTTAAGAAAATACGCTGGCATCGCGGCGCAGCGCAGCGGTTTCCGCGTCGCGTCGTTTAGATAAGCGACGTCCAGAGGCCTGGGATATCGTTTCGCGATATCGCAATCGGCACGAAACGAAACCGAACGAAATCTCTGCCTTTCCCCACCCCCCACTGACAAACTCACCCCCAAACCAACAGCTCTCCAACACCCCCTACCGACTTTCTCGCGTTTCATTTTGAGGGGCATTTACAGAGGCATTTTCAGAGGCCCCGAGGTGCGCCGTTCCGCGAAAGGGTTTGCGTGTCCACCAAGAAACCACCCGTCGAGGGCTAGATTATCGCCTGGAAAAATACAAAGGCTAATTAGCGAGTATCCAAAGAGATCTCTCGAACCGCCAGGGCTGCTCCCCTGAAGAATTTCACTCGGCTAATGAAATTCCAAAGGGAGAACGTTCCCCCTCTCGTCCTTTCTCTATCTATTTTTGTTCTCCTTTTCACCTTTTCCCCCTTTCTTGGTCTTTTTCGTGCGCAAGCTCGTTTCACCACTGTCTCGCAATTCTTTTAGATCGCCCGAACGCGCCAAGAGAATGCTTAAACCTATCTTTCTTCTCTTTTTAAGTTCTTTGTCTAGCGCCAAGAGAAATTTTATTGCAGCCAGCGCGATTACCGGCCGCGCTAACAAATTATTACGCAGATAGCACCTGGGTTAATTAAACAGTTCTTTTTCGACGAGGAACGCGCGACGCCATTCCTACCTCGGTTTTCACGTTTTTAAATGAAGTGGGCAAATGGGGTTCGCGGTGCTGCTGAATTATGCGTCGAATTTTTTTTAGGGGTTCGTGAAGTGTTTTTGATAGGAGGTCTGAGCCTGGCTCAAGTGGTTGTTTGATAGCTCGGGTTTTGCTTGACGCTATCGTTGTTGGTTGTGGCTTCACGGTGCTGACTTTATGCAGTTTAAATGAAGTCTGGAAATGTATGTACTTTGAAAGAGTTTTTGTACTCTGGATAATATATTGTGAGACTCGTTGAACGATTTTCAATTTGCGTCGACAATCGAGATTCTACTACAACGCGGATGATACGAGTAAACAGGAACCAAATTGAGTCGTGTCTCGTGTCATTTTAATCAGAAAAAATATGGCGACTGTGTCGGTAAAAGTTTCACGATAAAATAACGAAAGATCAAAAAAATTGTGAAAGACAACATTCGGTATTTTCTCTGCAATTCGGACCAACAGCAATCTTCTCAAAACTGTTTACACGTCGATTCGTACGGTTCGATTTCGATGACGAAGAAGTTATGGTCATTCTTAAGTGTGTCCGAATATTAATGCCAGTGACTGTACAAACAACGAGGCACTACCGTACTGCATCTAGCGGTTCGATAGCGTCGATCGATCATGTAACGTCGCTCGGTTAACCAGGTCCGTAATCACGATCACGGAACACGACGTTTTCAACGATGAATCTACAGTTTCGGTCTCGCGATCTGTATTTCCCCGGCGTTAACGAGTCTATTTACATATCTAAAGAGCGCGAAAAAGCTTTTTCGAGGAACGGCGAGCATAAAAGGGTTAACGGTCTGAAAGGTCGACGCCGAGGACGAGGGTAAGCTTTATTTCCCGTGGCGTGGCCGATTGCGAAAGAATTATACGTCCCTCTCGCGCGGAATGATACATATTGTTTAGATATGCGATAATCCTCCATAAATACGTCACGAAACATTTTACGGCGGGACTTTTGCAAGAAACTGGTCTAGTAGGATCCGGCCCCTGCTATAACGAAAGCCGAGAGAGCCGGATAAAAATCTTTCACCGGCCTAGTGTGGTTGAATTTCAATGCGGCACCGATTAAGACATTGTGCACGAGACATGCGAACGGCTGTTTTTCGCACGCGCTCCACGTCAACAGTTTACGAGCCTCCACCGGTTGTGCCTGATCCAATACTGGGACGCTATACTACTGGCTCTGGCCAAATCGTACTGCTGCAATTGCTGATTGGTGCCACGCTTCCAGTTTTGAGCCTTTGCACGCGCAGATTTGTCTTGCAGCGACACACAGTGCGCAAGAACACAATATTCTGAAAACACGATTTTAGAAACTGTTGACATATTCAGATAATTATAACTCTGTTCAAATATATCGCACGATCATTTATCCGGGCTCATTTGAAAGCTTGAAACCTCTACTTTTTACCGTCTTCTTAGTTTTTGCCTAAGATATCTTTTCTCCATGCAGTAAAGGGAAAAGCAGCATCGGTATTTTAGTCAAAAATTTAGCAAACTCAGGGATATTAGAAATGGTCGATATTCAAATAATTATAACTCTGTTAAAATATATCGCACGATCATTTATCCGGGCTCCTTTGAAAGCTTGAAGCCTCTACTTTTTACTGTCTTCTTAGTTTTTGCTTAACATATCTTTTCTCCATGCTGTAAAGGGAAAAGCAGCATCGGTATTTTAGTCAAAAATTTAGCAAACTCAAGGATATTAAAAATGGTCGATATTCAAATTATTATAACTTCGTTAAAACAAATCATACTGCAATCTATCTGGGTTAATTTTAAAGCGTAAAGCTATCACTTTTATGGTACCTTCTCAAATTTTTTCTATCATACTCGTGCACTCTGTGCCAGTGGGAGAAGAAGCATGGTTACTTTAGTTGAAACTTTTGCAAATTCAAGGATCTTTCCATCGTTACACGAGGGTGGAAAAATTTCGTTCATGCTTGAATCCACCATACACTTAAAGCTTCTTCTTTAAAATGACCTCTCGAAAGTCTCTGTACAATTTTTTTTGGTCGTTGCATTGAATTTTAAAACCTGTGTGGTAAGAAGGTGAACATTTTACCACGTTTTTTTATTATAATGTCTGTAAAGAATTACACACGAAATATATTATAGTATTGAGTTATATAATTAAACGTTAATTGCGTTAATACCATGATTGGTGACTGCATTTTTCAAATTGCCTCGCGATCGATCAGCGATGATGACTCAGACCTAGAATGTTCCATTCCGCACCATTCTAATGCCGCACCTCTATAGAGATACTAGAAGTTACATTTTGGAAACAATATTAGGTAACCCGAAGCGGTATAGAATATAACTCGCGGACAACAGGCGTCGTTAAACTTTCGCTGCACAGCGTTTCACGAGCAAGGAATCTCCGTGACACGGTTCGAAACCGGTCGGTTGGTTTTGTGATCTGCAGTGCAAGAAGATCGCGGGAACTGCAAGCTCGAAAATACGGTGCAATCGTGCAATCTGATGGAACAAACTGATGTTCTTGTATCTGCTCTTAAACTGTGGTGTTCTGAAAGTTCTCCTTACAATAGATTGGATGCGCTGTGATTATTTTAACTGTTTAACTTCATTATATTTCCACTATATGATCCAAGTGTCACATTAATTTCAACTATAAGGAATTTTCGTGCATTAATGACGAATGCTACTAAAGTGTTTCTGGTATAGAATTGTTCTACAGACTATCCCCAAATATAACAGTATATTTTTTACAGCGTTGTAAACATTTAAATATGTTTAAAAAATGTTTGAAGCTAGTAGTACGACGAAAAATGTCCGAGAAAGTTGATACATTGACGGCGTTCTGCCCGCTTCAAACATTTCTTAAACGCGTTTAGACGCTCGTAACATTGCAAACAAAAATGCTATTATATTCAGGGGAGCCTATAGAATTTTTCTACGCGAGAAACATTCGCATAGCTTTCGTATTTCGAGCACAAAAAATTCTGAAAGACGCGATTGGAATTACTGAATAGCGTTAATTCTGAACACTTGCAATGTTAACAATAAGAATACCGTCGTGTGTAGGAGAGCACACCGGAAAATTCTACGCAAGAATCATTTGAGTAAAAATGTGGCTAGTCCCGACAAAATGGAATTTCTCAAAAACCGAAGTTAGATGGCCGGTTATTAATACAAGGTTGAATAATCGCCGACGCGTTTCTCGGACGGCATCGTCCCATTTCGTTCGTCGGAACGCAGCCTCGGTTTCATTCGCCGGCGATTTATCACGTTCCTGCGGCTTTTTCCTCCCGAGTCGGCGGGTACGTCGATTATCGAAAAATATTTTCGGCCCCGACCCGTCACGTACCGGGGCGTGATCAAACGACCGCAACCAGTACCTACTTCTCGCGGTAAATTGATTTTTCGACTTGAGGAGAAATGATTCGGCGACGTGACGCCCGCGATCATCGTTTTCCTCGCGACCGGTATTAGCTACCGAACCAAGCAGAGAGGCCGCTACTTCATTATTTCGCGAATGAAACGTGACCGTGCGCCGAACCTGCACTCTGCAACAGTTCTTAAGGACTGCGTCTCCTAGACAGACGACACTCACACACCGCTAGACCACGTATACGTACGCGAGGATTGCAAGGGTCCGGGATTCCACTTCTGATTTCTCAATAATGCAAAGACGGGGTTTCTTATTAGTCAAAATCGGTAGATAAAAGATCAATCTAGGGGGCTATTTGCCTCAAAAGTCTTACTTTTACGTTTACGACGCGTAATTCTCATTATTCTGCAGCATGTCGCGGAGCCGCGAGTAGCAATGGAGAGGCGACGGTGCTGCCGCCTATCGTGGCTGTCGATATGCTACCGAATAATGAGAATTACGCGTCGTAAACGTAAAAGTAAGACTTTTGAGGCAAATAGCCCCCTAGATTGATCTTTTATCTACCGATTTTGACTAATAAGAAACCCCGTCTTTGCATTATTAAGATATCAGGAGTGGAATCCCCGGACCCTTGCAATCTTTGCGTACGTATACGTGGTCTAGCGGTGTGTGAGTGTACTGTGGTGACTGTGTGCAGTCACGCGCGAGTGTCGTCTGTCCTAGGAGACGCAGTCGTTAAGACCCTAAACGCACCGGTCACAAACATTATTTTACCACCAAGACTCAGATTTTCATTTTTAACCCCTTGCCCTACAATATCGTGCCAGACTCGTCACGAAGATTTCGCACAGAGTCTAACGAATATGAGTATGATTATTTGGTCCCCTCAGGGTATCAAATTCATTTACCAATCTCTCCCTTCTTTCCACTCTCCCTATCGCCTTTTCAGCGGGACCTACTGTTTATTACGGTGGGATCCGAACCACCTTGAGTCTAACGAATATGTATGTTATTAATTTCCTTTAACCCCGGATGAAATTCTATTTTGCTTTTGTTAATATATAGTCATTGGAGAACATTAGGCATACGATAGACATAAATTTTCTCCTTTTTTAGGAAACTACGAACTGCAAAGAAAGTTCTAATCACTGAAACCGTAAAATAAATCGTAGGACAAGGGGTTAAAGTCTTCACGGTGTACTTTGTATTATTGCATAGTTGGCGGAACCTTCTGTAGTAGATCCAGTCACGAGTAAAAATTTGGCTTTAGAGATATTTCAATAAGCGACCCTTTCAAGTTCGGTCTCCAACCTGCTGTATTATGCAAGAACATTTTAAAAGAAAATGAACGATTGTGTACGAAAGTAGAGACTTCGAGCTTTAAAACGAGTCCTTGTTTATCGTTGTGCGATTCTTTTTTACGGAATTATAGCAAGTTAACAGTATTTTAATTTTAAAATTGAAAGTTTATAAGTAAAGAGATTTGATAATTATCAATGGAAGCAGCTTTGTAATCTCAATGATTAAATTTACATTAATTGGTTTCTGAGCCGTTTAATGAATATAAATTCGAAAATATGGAACCAGTCATTAAATCAACGCTGGCATAATTGGTGGTAAAGATTGACAATTTGTCGGAAGTAGTGAAATTTAGTGGTTAATTCATTTTTGAGCTGATGCACAATTATAATGCATCGACGGAGCGGTGGTTAAAGGGAAATCGAAAAGCGTAGGACCGGAAATTCAATGTCTCGAGATTAATTGGAAAAGGGGGTAGGCGCGGTCGGTAATTAACTAATTAATTTTGCACAGTGGTGTTGCCAGTCGAAGTGTCTGATGGTCAACGAGCTTCTCGTAGTGCGGCTGGTCACCTTGGAGTCGATGCACCCGTAGTTGCGGTTCCGGTGTGGCTTTCTTTTGCAGACGACGCAGACGATGCACCGACGTACCAATATACTGACGAACGAATACACCGACGAACGAATACACCGACGTACCGATACACCACGCCGTCTAATGGCGGCATGCATTGCCACGGTGACCATAAACGACGGAAAATCTCCACACTGAACGTTAGCACCCAATAGATATCGAATTAGGCTGTTGCATATGGGATGTACAGGGTGTAAAGAAATTATGTGTCGCGGCTACTGTAGGATGATTCTACACCCTCGTTTTGGTTGAAATTGAACTAAGGATGGTACCAAAATTTACCTTGATCTTGAATTTGAAGGTCAAAAGGTCCATTTTTTTAAATTGCATCGTATTTTACTTGTCGCGAAGGTCAAAAGTGCAAAAGAAACCATGGGTCGCAACTTAACCGCGACGAGTAACATACGATCCAATTTTTAAAAAATTGTTGACCTTTTGACATTAAAATTGAAGGTCAAGGTCAATTTTGCGGCACCTTTCTTAGTTCAATTTCAACCAAATCGAGGGTGGAAAATCATTCTATGGTAGCCGCGACGTATAATTTCTTTACACACTGTACACTGGTGGAATTAATTCTGGACTCTTTGAATAAAAATATTCGTTATTTTATATTTGTGCAGCAAATGTATATTCTGCTATGCTAAATTGATACCGTAATATTTTCATTGCAATCTTCACATGATTTGGTTTGAAAATGTTTTAAAATTTTAATTTAGAAAAATCTAAACTGTGCTGTCATTTTGAGACCACCAATCAGGAAGGCCTTGACGGTCTTCACAAACAGTTTCATCATTGTTTTAGTCAGGCATTGTGTTCTCAGAAATGAGGACCTTAGTAAAATTTATAATAGTATGAATAACGACTAAAATGGCTTCGAATATAACGAAACGTGTTGAATTTGTAATTTTTCTTGTATATTAAAAGTACGGCTGTAAATGATCTTTTCACTGATTTTTTTTTATATAAGCGACACCCCAAAATTAGAAAACAATGATTAGAATATAAAATATAAATGATTATATATTAAATAATTTGAATAACTGCGAAATTTCAGTAAAAATTTAAAAGTGTCCAGAATTAATGCGACTAGTGTACAATTTTAAACAGTTTTGAACATGTGAAACACGCATACTTTCTTTTTAAACAAATCTTACCGAGATGCTACAAAAGATGCGCTTCGTTAGCCCTTAGACACATCGAACAGCCCTCTAAGATTACCAAAGAAGCTGCTTTTTCTGATCAGCAGCGGCCATCTTAAGATTTTATCGCTGACTCGCCTCGGTTTGAAAAATCTCCAGAATCCCCGGCCATTCGTAACTATATAGAATCACGATTGTAAAAGGAACCTGCAATTAGATGAGCAAATGGCGGATCTTGCTGTAAAATCCTCCGTAAAAGCAACCCGTATCTTCGCAGCCGTGCAACGTTCCGCGACGTCCGAGTTTGACAGTTGGATCTTCCCGGGGACGTCCAACGGCGAACGTCGTACAACCTGTCAGAAAGTAACTACCGAGCTCGTAAAACCGATTTCACGATGTTTGGCCAGAGCCTGCCCCGATGTCCGTTTCACGACGTCCGAGTTTGGTATTAAAGTAATGCCTCGATATATGTGAAAACTTCGGGGCCGAAATGTCACTTATATAGTGTACAAACATTGCCCCTTGACGTCTTCTGCTCTGGCGTCGAACGTGGACAAGCATACCGAGTAAACAAGACATTGTCTTCGTAGCACCGTATCGGTGAGACAATACTAATCCTGTGACGTAACCTTCTGGTCTTTAATCATTGTTTTATGGAATTTTTAGCAGTGTATTCGTGGCGTTTCTCTGATTAAAAGGAGTCCAAACACGACGCAATTTCGATCATATTTGTTTGTTCGATGCACGATGTAAGTGGAACCTCGGTTATCCGAACCGATGATACCCCATTCGCATGGCACTTTAGTAGGCATGAATTTATGTGATTGTTTGCTCGTGTAGTATATCAATTTCGTTAGCAAATCATTTCAATTTGTAGTTCGTTAGTTTCACGACTTTTTAAGACAGTAAATAAAATCCAAATTGCGTCGTGTTTGGACTCATTTTAATCAGAAAAGCGTCACGAATGCGTTGCTGAAAGTTTGATAAAAAATAATTGAAAACTAGAAAAGTGGTTTGTCGTTGAAATGGAAATGAATAAAAATTTCAAGCAGTCTCGCAGAACCACGCCAGCAGTTAGGGGTTGAAACTAATTATTTCCGTCGTCCGGAGGGTAGCAAACGAATAAAATCAGCAAAGTTCAGCTGGGTCAAGTCGAATCGGTGCTATTTATTTAATCGACGTCCACAGGGTCAGAGGGAAAACCAAAGGTGCTTATCTTTTTTCCGAGGGGAGTCGATTTACCCGTCAATTAACGGTTTCCGGTCTCCTGGACCATTATCCTGGATTTCGTCGGCTCGGTATCCTCTTTCAGGATGTTCCTAGATCCAGAGCAACGCCTACACGTCCAGTATTTTCTTCGTTCCAGCCCCATAGAAAGTTTCTCGCTCCCTCGAATACTCGAACTTTCCCACTGACCGGGACAAACGATATTGATCCACGGAATCGCGAATAAGAGATTTATTCGTCGATAAGAAATATCGTCACGGCACCGAGGGATCCGGGCAGATTCTTTCGGAAATACCTCGGGAACTTGAGTCGCTTTTTCGAGATCTACTGCCCCGCCATACTCGCGGAATTTCAAGTTGCTCGCGTTTATTTCGCTAGCTCGCAGATTCTAACATGGAATCGAGACTTTTCTGTACCTTTTCTTATTAAATCTGACGTTCTGTTCGCAAAATACGAATGCTCGAAATCACGTTGTGACACAAATAACGTAATAATCAAAGTAAATTATTTTCCATCGCAATTGGCTTGACCCAGACCACGAATGACCTTGACCCATAGGTCATTGTACGCGTCATAAAAGGCTCTACCCGATAGTACATAAAAAACATACTATTCCATTTAAAAAAATGAAGGTGACCTTTGTATGTCCTTTACGCGTCCACCTACAAAAAAAGCTACTAACATCAGATTAATGACACCTCGAAACCAAGCAAGTTCCATCCGATGAATTTTTTCCTAACACCAATAGCAGCCGAGTTATTCGGGTGGCCTGTTTCTAGCGCCTCACCCTGTACACAGTAGATTTGTTTGCCTATTATTCTCCGCTAAATGTTCTCCCAATATTATTAATGTCTTCGTCAAATTTCATCAGCTCTATTAAATCATTCATTTAGTGAGTACCCTAACGAAAGAAACCGCCGGAGACCCCGGTATCTCGAAGCTGATGAAACCAATTTAGAAGCGAGTCCGCAGCTCTGGGTAATCCCCTTTGTTCGAGCTGTCGGAACCAAGGGAGAGGAGAGAGCAGCCTGAATAAGACATACACATCGGCTGTGTGCATTATCTATGAATATTTCAGTGATCGTTTAGGAATGTTCGACGTGGCGAGCACAGGAAGGCGTGGCCAGGAACGATAACACCGAGAGACCAGAGAGAGACTCTGAACATACCTGGACCGGTGATGGCGGAGACTCGCTTCAACATACACATATACTTACATAGATACGTATACTGCTATGCTATACTATAGCGTATATCGGTAACGAACGCGCGGGGCCGCTAATTAGCCAGGCGAGAGGCAGATCGATAAGCTATCTCGAACAAGGTGTCCCGGGTGTGGACAGTTCTTATCTGGCCGCACCGACACCTTGGAAAGCGATGGCGGAACGAGAAAAGAGGCTCCTTCTTCTCTCCTGGTCGCGGAGATCAACCGCGTTGCTGCTACCTCGTCATCCTCTAATTGCTATTAAGAGACAACGTTATACGACTCCGCTGTTATTACTGCCAGCGCATACACACACGCGCGCACACCTATGTAACACGTCCTCACCCGTAAGACTTCTGCGTTGATTAGAACCTATCTACGATGTCGAGTGAAAATAACTTGGACACTTTCTTAATTGCAATTACCTGAAACTATAATAGCTTTGTGAAATTGCGAACGAATTTCGCGAAATTTCCTGCGTTGGGATCTCCAATGTACTTACCAGATGCAGCTTTTCTTCCCTGCGAGATGAAAAAACCGATGCAATGCGTATTTGTCTGATTATGATACATTTTCGCGCAGACTTCTAACGAAGTTTATGCAAACAACTGAATTTTGTACGTTTCATTTTTCGCTGTACTCGCCAGATGAAAATTTTCTTCGGCGGGATATGAAAAATTGATCGACCGCTTGGTTTCTTGATTGCTTCCTTTGAAGGCTTCTAGAGAATGAAGTTTGTGCAAACCGGAAAACTAAATTTTGTATGATTCATTTCTTACTGTGTTTGCCAGGTGAAGATTTCCTTCTGTGATATATTAAAAATTGATACAATGCTCGTTTGCTTGATTACCTTCTTTGAAGGCTTCTAGAGATGAGGTTTGTGCAATCCAGGAAATTAAATTTTGTATGATTCATTTTTTACTGTGTTTGCCAGGTGAAGACTTCCTTTTAGATATATGAAAAATTGTGGCAATGCTTGTTTGCTTAATTACCTTCTTTGAAGGCTTCTAGAGATGAAGTTTGTGCAATCCAGGAAACTAAATTTCGTGTAATTCATTTTTTACTGTGTTTGCCAGGTGAAGATTTCCTTCTGTGACATATTAAAAATTGATACAATGCTTGTTTTCTTGATTACCTTCTTTGAAGGCTTCTAGAGAATGAAATTTGTGCAATCCAGAAAACTAAATTTTATATAATTCATTTTTCTCTGTGTTTGCCGGGTGAAGATTTTCTTCAGTGGAAGATGAAAAATTGTTGAAATGCTTGTTTGCTTGATTACCTTCTTTGGAGGCTAGTAGAGAATGAAGTTTGTGCAAACGTACTTTTGAGTGATAACACGCGTTCCTGTCTTTGTCTCTGCCTACGTACGCTTGTCTATATGCACGGCTGATTGTGAGCCAAGGGGAACGTTACTCAAATCTAATTAGGTTTCCCTCTGAGCGCGTTTCATTCTGAACGGTCGTTTCGCGACGACGTCCAACGTCCTCCGGAATTATAGTCCTGCGGTCCTTGGGGTCTAATCGCTGTCGCCTGTGTCTGGAAATTTATTCGGAATTAGGAAACCCATTTTCTCGGCCCAGCATAAATCGACCCCTTTTTGAAACTGAACGAACAGTTTTGTAGTGTTCAACGACCTCTTATAATATATTTAAATATCTAATTTCTTTTATTCTCTAAAATACACTGTCTGGTCAAGTTTTTAAAGTTACAGTGCATTTTACTTTTCTACAAGATATATAATCTTGAAATTCCGAAAAAATATTTCTGTATTTAAAGCCTCCGAGGACGTTACAAAGATTTTTTTGAGGTCTGTAACCACTATCAGTTACAAGATTGAAACATCCTCTTTAGAACGAACATAAAAACTTAAGGAACGATTTTTTCTTGTCGTTTTATGAATCTAAGGGCGGAACCACCGCATCGACAGTAGAATGGAATGGTCGCAGTTTTTATTCAAAGTTCTATAAAAAGATGAAAAAAAATCGCACGTAAATTTTGGAACCACAAATTTTTATATAAATGTTTTTCCACATTGTTACAACAATTTCAAGAAGGCAATCCATGTTTAAAAATCGAGTCATTGTTGTAGATATCGGTTAGTAACAGGTTCGATGAAACGCAAATTTTTATATAAATGTTTTTCCACATTGTTACAACAATTTCAAGAAGGCAATCCATGTTTAAAAATCGAGTCAATGTTGTAGATATCGGTTAGTAACAGGTTCGATGAAACGCCGTATGAACCATAAAAAAGCACTTGAAAAATACTATAAAAAAGCACAATTAATCCCGTGGTAAAACCTGCGCATACGACAAAAATAGTTTCCAATAACAAACAGAAAAGCAAGTTCGGAAAGGCACAAATCACAGGTGTCTCCAAAATTACACAGCGTCATAGAAAGTTAATTGACCCATTGTTCTTTCGCTGCCCTATACCCGAGCCCTCTATATTTTTGATTCTTTACAATAAATATTTGGCACACGGGCACTGATCTCGCGGGAGATCTCATAAAGCCCGGGACAAAAGGGCAGAATCGTAAAAGAATCGGCAGAATTTTTGAATAAATACAAGCGCGGGAAAATAGAACGCACGCGGACGCGATCGACTTTTCCCGATATATTTCGTACAATGGATCAAAAAGCATTCGTGCAGCTAGTATTTTTTTCAATGCGAATTCTCTCGAAGGAAAGCCAACGCTAATATAGTGCACGCGTTTTACCGCTTCATTACAGTAGGAGCCAAACAAAAACCTCTTTTCTTCACAATTTTAATTACATAAAAATAGTTATTAAATTCTGTTAATCGTTCTACGTTTATATTGCGCTTACTCATATTATAAAGGTGTAATGTTCACATTTTAATGCTGGAAGTTAAACCTATTTCTCTTCCACTTATCTTTTCTTCTTTAACGTCGACATCAACTTCTTGGTCGTTAGCGACGACTTTGTGCATCGTTGGTTAGATTTTTTAAACCTATTTATTTTTACCATGATGGTGTAATGTTCACAGTTTTAAATTACACCTATCCATTTTTATTATTATACATAAGATTCGCAGTTTTAAATTACACCTACTCATTTTTATCATAATCGTAATGATATAATCTTCACAGTGTTCCATTACACTTATTCATTCTTATCATAATGATATAATATTCACAGTGTTCCATTACACCTATTCATTCTTATCATAATGATATAATATTCACAGTTTTTTAAATTACAACTTTTCTGGCGACCGACAGACCCTAAACTAAACGAAACAAGAAGAACCGAGTTACAGTAAAGCCTCGATCTAAAAGAAACGGAAACCGTAGGATCTACGAATAACGAATATATCCCCTCCACTCCAAGGTGCTTCTGTATTTCGTCGGACAGATACTGCAGAAAGAGAACACGACGTTAAAGTATGTATTCCCCGAATCGAAAACAAAAGAAACCCGTGAGCCTTGTGGAAAACATAATTTTCGCAGTGGGAATCACGGGCCGCGTGAACCGATTTCTATTGCCAGAAAAAAGATCGCCTGCAATATTCGTTTAATTATGGAGGAAATTTGAATGTCGTACACCTCCTACAAAATTCAATTAGTGTCGTAGTACGATTCAATCCGCAAGTTGATATTCAAGTTCTTGGCCTTGGGAAATTTTTAATGAAGCATTAAGCTGCAAATACGAAATCCATAAGCATCGTCAAATGATAATTTCATCTCGAATTTCCACTGAACACACCCGAGCCTTCAACAAAACAGCACAAATCGCTCTGCAAAATGTAATGAAAAATCACTGACAGTTCAATACCGGTCAGTTAACATTTCACAGTGGATAATGTACGTTAAAAGCAGTCAATTTGTTCGATCGAGCCGCTGAATGGCGAATAGTGTCACTCGTTGATGTCCCCATCAGGTATGAAGCTGTTGGACAGCCGATCTGTGCATCCATCTAATTCGTCGATGGGTTGGTTAATCAGGCTGCACACTCTCTGTATTTTTAACAGCGAGAAAATACGAGCCATTGACATCCACGCAAGATGTAGATGTTATCGCGGATACCGTCAGGATCCGAAGGATCAGGAGTCCTGCGTTGGTTGCAGGAGATGGGACAAGATCTTGAAGGGAACAACTGGGAAGGAAGAACGAAAGTGGAAAGTCCTGATTCTCCCCCGATTCTCTTTCCTTATCGAGAGCTCTGTCCTTAACGCCAACGAGGTGTCTCACGAGCCTAATCTCGGATTAGACCCGAGGAACTTGCCGGGTACAGTTTCTCGTCCCTTTTGTTTCAGCTGGGGGGATGGGGATTAACGCGTTAGCGAGGGGTAATGTATGGACCCTTGAGTGGCTGTGATTGGGTCCACTCTGACCCAGGAGGCTGATCAAAGTGGGGACATATTTGCTACACCTATACATTTGTATACAACGCAGTTACCAAGTTAATATAGGGTCGGAAATGATTATTTTCACTTATATACACTACTGTCCAATAAAAAGAAGCACCCGGCTATATTTAATAGAAAAGCGTGTAAAAAATCAAATAAGAACACAGTCAGTTTTGAAAAATGATTCCGCTGTTTAATTGAATAGTTCTGTGAATATATGCGTTATTGCGGATTTTATATAATACTTTAAATGCAATACATCGATCATCGTGCAATACAATTTCTACGTAAAGATATCGTGTGTCATTATATCTTATAATTATACTGGGTGCTTCTTTCTTTTTTCACAGTAACGTATAGTGTTGAATTTATAAAAGTTAACCCTTTGCGCTCGGAGCTATTTTAACTCGAAAATTAAACTTTGTTCGACCTAGAATATTTCCATTCTCTATGACTTTTTAAATTTCATGGATATGCAATTGATACAATAACTCATACAATACTTAAATGTTTAGTAATTGATTAGATACCGACATATTTAATAATGTAAACAATATTTTAAATAATGGTACAACAATTTTTAGTAGCGCCTCGACGTCACCACTCGAGTGCTAAGGGTTAAACCGCAATGAAACAGTGAGATAGAAACATATATTCAGCGTTTCAAAAATATTCCGTAAACTTTAATCTCCAGAGCCTACTAAAAATGATAAAATATTGCCACCATAAGGCCATCAATTTCCCAGCAGAATGTCGATTCGTATTTTGTAATCTCACCAGGCAGACAAATAAAATTAGCCGGCTGATTGAACACTGAAAGCTAGCTGGCCACGTGTGATCGCGTGCTGATCGAGATTGAGCTGTTAGTTGTTAGTGGCGACTCCGGCGCGGTGCAATTTCCAGCCAGGGAAACCTAAATCCGGATCTTACTTCGCAACTACGGTATACACTATGCTGCACGTATACTGTACACATTGTATTATATATTCCGAACACCTGCCGCGCTCGGGGACACCGCCGGGATCCATTGGGAACTCGATGACTTTCGCGGAATGATTGATCGCGATGTTAAATCGGCAACACTGTCGGACAGTATCATAATTTCGTAATAAATTGCTGTACAAGTACCGACACACGTCAATTAAAAACTGGCGTGTACCGTTCACGTGTGGAAACGCGAGACTCGAGGGGAAACTCGCGCTCCTTTCTGTGTTTCAAAATGCTCGAATAAAATAACAGAGGGAAATAGAGAACAAGAAAAAATGGAGAGAGAGAGAGAGAGAGAGAGTGAGCAAAAAAGAGAAGATGAGAAAAAGAGAAAATGAGAAGCACAATAAAGTTTCAAACTCACAAAGACTACAGCATATCATTCTTGGCCGAAGAACGAAACGTTGCCAGCGAGACTCATGAAACGAACAGAATTTCAGTGTAATCAAAACGTGCACGTTTATTTGCTGTACACATTCGCGAACTAAATAATAAACATTACTTGCGAAACGTCGCATGGCCGGAACGTACAATGTCGACCATAATTGCGAGAACATGTACATACTGGCTTTGAAAAAAGAGAACTAACATTATTATTCTGTATTATAAATTCCTCTAAACATTATACAGTCTAAACACAATCTGAACAACGTTAAATATCCAGTCTACTCTCGCAGACAACTTCAAACTCCTCGAAACCATGCCACAGAGAGGATCAGATCTCTGTGCACAATTTCCAATTTAGCAAAAAATCTGAAAAGAGACTATTACTGATTCTCAGGATCGACGAGCCTAGCCAATCGATCGTAAGTCAAACTCTCCTCCTTCGAAGACCGCGCAGAGTCATTGTGTTTCGCCATTTCCTGCAGCTTCTTGATGGCCTCCTTCCCATGGTAAATCTTCTCCCGAGAAGTATCTAAGCTAACACCAACCCTATCCCCAGATTCTTGATACGCTCGGTCAGACAAATTCTGTTGCAAACTCTCATCCAAGAACGGAGCTTCGACGAGCACGAACGACTTGATGGGAGCACTGTCTACGATGATTGAACCCGGTTTCGCCGTGGTTAAGTTCCTTTCTGGACAAGTCCTCTTCGACTTGTCTTCCCCTAAAGCTGACCAGTCGCGAATTACTTGACGATAGTCAGAGGAATCGCTCAACTTGCTCATATCGTGAGCTGCGCTGGGAAGGCCGTAGGATTTTTCGAGGTAGCGAGCTAGGTTCAGATCCACCATTGCATCGATCATCTTGGCACGTTTTTCCACTGGGATCGGTCTGTACTGTTTTTCGGCGGATTTCGGGATGTTGCGGGCCTTTTTGGCACAGGTTTTTCTGCACGGTCTGTCGCCTTTGAAACGATAATTAATTGGGTGATTAGTAGACTGCGGATCTCTTGCTAAAATAAAAACTGTCTGTATCGATTGCCAGACACTGGAGCTGCATAAACATTTAGTTTCTTTCATTAATAATTTATGGAATTATAACATTATTAGAAAAAGTGAAAATTTCCAAAAATCAACTTTCTACTCATTCTGTATCGTATCAATTGATTTTAGTTCTTTCTTTAATAATTTATGGAATTATAACATTATTAGGGAATGTGAACATTTCCAAAAATCAACTTTCTACTCATTCTGTATCGTATCAATTGACTTTGTTATATTATGAAAGAATCTTTTTAGACTGTTCATAAATTCTGTTGTAATTGGAATTAATCGTGATCCGATTGAATAGTTTAAAATTGTGCGAACATTGTCTCATAGTATACGAATAAACATTTAACGCGGGATTATATTTTATAATGACAAAATATGTTTTAATCGGTACTCGAATGCTGACATATGACACGATCACATATAAATTCTCTCTTTCTATGAAGCAGCAATTAAATACAAAATTAATTCTAGTGAAAATGTCCTACAATATATGAACTATAAAGACCGAGGAAGTTTTGTTTCATTGTTTCAGCGGAGCCAATTAGACATCGCTACCAAGTTCTACCGTTAAAGGCTGCAAAGACTCTGCGAACGCTGTGAATGCAGTCTTTGATAGAGAGGAGAAGACAAAGCGTGGAGCCGAGAGGTAAAAGCGAGGAGGGAAACAATATTCTGATATTCTGATATTCTCACCAACGCATTCGGTTTTTTGCTTTGGTACGCGTCCCTTGCACGCGTCAAAGTTTGCCTGCACGTCGTCCTCGCCGGCACGGGCAGCCGGCTTTACACACTGCACTTTGCGATGCTTCAGGCCCGTCTTACCGTCGCAGGCACTGCACCTGCTCCATTGACTCACTCGCCACCTTCGTATGCACAATGCGCAGACAGTTACGTGTCGGAAACCGATTCAACTCGGGATTAAGGAAACTCGAAGCGATTCGAATCAATGTACAAACGCTTTTGCCAAACAAACTTCGAAATTAGTTTTCAGTGAATTATGAATGTTCACGGAAAACTGTTACTGCTTAGTCACTTCATCGAAGTGTCTATAAATTATGAATTTTTATATCGGCGTTCAAATGATTTGATTGTTATGCAAAATAAAAAAAATTGTATGCTTTCATTTAAAAAAGCAGAAGCTAAATAAGAAGGTCTTTCTTTTCCCGATAATTGAAGAATGTAAAAATAATACATTGGCGTTCCCAACACATTCTTCTAATATCTTTACCGTTTTAAAAAATGTAACTACACGTTTCGATAATAAATACTTAATAGACAAAAATTCTACTCTTTCAAAAAGTGGTAGGAAACTAGTAAGAAATAATTTGGAAAAGAAATGTAGAATAATTTTACTTACTTAGCAGGACAAGGATGTGAATTACACACCCTGCTCTTCGGTTCCGGTTTGGCTATGCCGTCGCAAAAGTTCGGCGTGACTTTGCCACTGTTCTGCTCGATGCACGTCGGTTTCGCCATCTATAGTCATCCAAGAGGAGCTCTGATTACGCTTATTTATACGATTTCGCTTCCTGCCATCCGTCGTTTGCAAACTCGACTTTATGTAGCATTGAGAAATATTTCTCGGTGAAACACGCGTTTCCTCGCGCGGTGTCGCTTGTCCTCTGATTTAGTGTGCTGGATGCACGCGAACGGGAACCCGAAAGTGTCGAAGAGAAATAAATCCTCGGGCAAACGTATAATTGAGCCGGTTGATTTATAGTCGATGACGCACTGAACCGGAAACGCGAATAAACGCGACGAAGAAGCTACTTGTTGCAGTCCTTTCAATTGTTCGAGCGACCGATCGAAAAGTGTTTGTTTTTGATCGGTGAACAATGAACACATGAATTAGCTATACCAGAGTACTGAAACAATAGTCAGTGCGTGTGTGTATGTGTGCTTTCCTATACAGTGAGTATTCTATGGACGCAAGAAGGTGTTGCACGTTAGATGCAAAGAAAATATCCCAATTGAAGCACAAACGAACCTCCCCGAGACCCTTGCGTCCATCGAATATTTACTATACTTGCGACTTGCGAGATTAAATGTATAGAAAGTGATGGAGATTATTATAGCGAGAAGGGTGTCCTTGGACCGTTTGAAAATAATTGGCAAGTTCAAGAAGGAAGGGCCTGTGAATTTGTTAACGATTGCAGAAAGGCTCGGTTGGCGTCCGATGGCTTTAGGAGTGTGTTCCTGGGGGAGGTCGTTGATTCAGCGGATTTGGGATATTATGGCGATATTAGTTGGATAATAGTAGGATTTACCATTGTGCCGCCACCGCATTTCGCGTTGCAGTTCGACCACTCCGTGAAGTCCCACAGGTATTTCGGTGTGTACGAGGGGTTCGACGACAGCACGTAGTACGACCAATACACATTGAAGTTCTTGTTTGCTCTCTTCCCGTGATACTCGTACTGGAAGCACAACGACCGCTTTTATTATTTGTACGACATTCTTATCAGCTAGTCGAAATTAAGCTGAAATCGAACTACAGGATTTTAGGAAACTAGTAAGTGCTCTACGAAAAGAAAGCTAAGAGTATACACACTTACTTCGATCAGAAGTTCTTGTGAAATAGGACCTTTAATGCTAACTTCCTCCTTATTGGGCTCAGGATGCGTATAAATCAGCATCGAGTCCACGCACACATAATCGCCGCTCAGATATTCAACACTACGATAAAAGAATCATGGAAAAGCGTAACGCTTGTCATCCGAACGCAATGGAAAGTTTCACGTCGCAGGTAAACGTTTCATCGCGCAACATTCTTTTACGAACGACAATCATGGGGATAGCTACTTTGGAGTGTTGATACAAGGTACGTTTTCATTCACAGGTGTCACCGATAATATGTTCATGTGCGGAACTACTTCCGCAATGGTAATGCTGCGGGCGTTTTTCGGAATTCTCACTATATCGATGCGAGCTGTCAAAAAAGAATGATTTATTTATGTCTTATCGGTCCGCAGATCTTTATGCAAAATAAAAATTGTCTCAGTATATTGTGAGAAATGGAAGTCGGACGAAAATAAATTTCTTATTTCGATATATTTTCAATAATTTCAACTAGTCGAATATAAATGAACATAATTCTTGAATTCGTCCAATGCGATAAGAAAAAGAAAAATTCTCTCAGTCCATTGTAAGAAATCGAAATTGAATGTACTCCTTCCCTTAATAATTTTAACAAATCGGAAATGATAAAATATTTTTTGATTGAAGCACTGCTCTTGCATTTTTGTTTCGATTTTAACGAGTCTTGTTATAAATGCACAAAATCCGCAGTATAATTATTCTAAATTGATAGATGGAGGAAACGCAACGTACGTTTTACTAGCTCCGTGGTTGAATTTACGTATCCCTCGATTTTCTTGCATTTGGTGCCGTCTCCTTTGCAGATGCCACATATGTCAACCAATGCACTGCCGTCTATCTTCCAATCGCAGCTCACTTTCTGGAAAAATTGTACCTTATCTCTGATTTTATACACGACGAATCAAACGAAAGTTTAAAAACAACGCTCCGGTCAGGCCAGACAGGCTCCGGAGTCGATGTCGGTGGGGATAGTAGATTCTACGTATACTTCTACATCACATTTGAGAAATTTGTTCACCCTGCAGACACCATAGATGCACATGTCGTTCGTTCCGGGTCTGCAAGGTGTCGTGTCGTTCACAGAATCCATTAGTATTGCTTGCACGTTCTTCTCGTTGATGCAGACCAAGGAGCAAAGGACCGTAGTATCTAGGACTGGCTTCCAAGTGTGAAAATCATTGTCGACGAACACCTTTCTGTTGTTGTACATCGTGCACTGCACCGCTCGGAGCGGCGGTTTCTTCGGGTCGCACGGCTGCGAAACCACAAGATCCCCGAAATTATGCAAAAACTACAAAACAGAGCAGCAAACGTGGAAAAAGATCCTTTTGTTCTTAATTAATTCCAAACGGAATTCCTTCTCGCGAGTCAAGGAAAAAAAAACTTAAATTCTCTTTCGAAATTACAACCATAATAATTGAAGTAATCTAATTGTCCATTACGAGGAAAAGTGAAAAATAATTTTCGATTAAACGCAAAGTCGAACAGAGAACCTAGGAAACTGTTCAGAGACAAGTTACAACATTGTCGATATATTCGTTACAACTAATCAAACAGTTGTTTTATGACAAATAGTTAACTACTTTTTATAGATCTGTCTGGGACTGAGAAAAGGAATGTTGACGTACATAAGTCAAAGTACATTCTAGCAGTTGTAAAAAATAATTCTCTTTAATAAATGGTCCTTCCATTCAGGAAGATTTGCAACACCTTGAACCTACAATTATATTCGTGTAAGCAATTTGGCCAATGAGGCACTTAATGAACGCACTTTGATGTTGCAAACCTTCATCTTCTTTCTTTCTCCGATGCAGTATCTGCCCCCGTCCGCCGGTGTTGGTTTGTTGCATTCCCGATCGGAAATTTGGAGGCCACCGCCGCAAGTTCGGCTGCATGTACCCATGGCAGACCATTCGCCCCATCCGCCATGCACCGCCTTCGGTCGGGTCCCCATTTCCACGCATTCCATGTGGATGCACCACTGAATACACAAGCATTCTTTGTTAGCATTATCCGGTTTCTGCGATATGTCGGGTCTGCATACCTCGCGGACCTTATTTTGCGTGTCGCGTAATTACACCCGAAAGGAATTCGACTACTCGCAATTTGTTTATCGGTTTCGATTTCAAATTGAAGCTACGTTGATCTAATGATTTCAAATTTATTCCTGTTAAATAACCTTTAAAAATGTTCAAACGTTCATAACGTCACGGAAAAAGATACCATCATATTCAGGAGAGTCTAGAGAATATTTCTACGTGAAAATCGTTCTCCCGTTACGACTAGAGCAGGAAAAAATTCCAAAGTTGAAAATTGGACTATTCTCTGAAATTTTTCAAGAACCGAGAACGATGGAGAGAAGTTTAGATTCGGCGCACCTCAACAAGATCTCGCGATCCATACAAAAATTCCCTATTCACTCTCTCGCTCTGTCTCACTGAGTTGCGAGAAGCGTTTTATGTTCGCGTTACACTCGTATCTCGGAAATTTTAAATTATTCCATGTCGCTTAGCCTCTCCCCGCGTTTCATCCTGCGGCCGCAATCTCCCGCAAAGGAAACTGTGACAAAGCAGCCGCATGGAAATGCATGTACGATTTCCCAGCGGCTGTTGCACCACGGACACGCGAATCGTGTTGTTTCGCGAGCTAGAATAGAGAAGAATCGAGAGGAGAAGCGCGAATACCATCTTCCGAAGGATAGAAACACATTAAGCACGACACTCGCAAAAGTAAGGGGGCGCTATCGGACTGCGGATTTTATACATTTTTGCAGAAACGAGCAGCTGCACTGTCGAAACAGTTTGAAGATAGAACAAAATAAAAGATGACTGAGAACTGTCTCGATGCACAGGCTCTTTCCAATATACGTACAACTGGTAAATAAATCGAAAAAAATAATAAATAGAAATAAATCGGAATGTATGAAGGTATGAAAATGAATAAGAAGAGAAGGAGAAGTTCTGGGTGCCTTCTGCTTCTTGCAACGGATGCGGACAATCTTTATTTTGCATAATAATCCGCAGCCTGTATGCGTATGACCGATGTTGCATGATCTTTATGTACCGAACCTTGTTCTCACCGCATTTCGTCCCGTCGTATAGCGGGTCCAATATTGTTTTGCATGTGCCGTTTATGTTGCACCATAGCTTCTTGCACTGGCCTAGCTGAAACAAGATTTTCCAGATAGGCAAGATAGGCAATTTTTACTTAAATGATCTCTAAAATGAAATTTGACGAAACAATTTTGAACTATACTCCATAGGTTTTGCAATATTCCGCGTCGGGAGACATCCTTTTGCATTGGAAATCAGCGTCGTACATAGCACCGGGCAGCATGTTCGGGAATTTGAAGTTCTCCGGTGGGTTTCTTGGACTGTTGCTCAGACAGTCGCCTAATCCCTGGCTGAAAAATGTCCATGCGAAAAGTGTAGAGTCTCAACTTCTGCACAGATTTAACACTGGGTTTGCAGGACACTAACGCTAACTATTTTACATTAATTTAGAAAAATAACGAGAATGTGTTTATGCAAATTTTTAGCCATTTTAGTCAGAAATGAATTTGTTGAACGATTCCTCATAGATGCATCGTTAGAATATCATTATCGTTAAAAATATTAGAACGCGTCAAACTTAACCCCGTGAACCTAGCGTTAAATCCTTTCATTCGAATGTTAGACTGCGGATTTTGATACAAAACTAGCTAGTTTTCTTAATAATTTTAATAAGCTGGAAAAGTACAATATATTTAAATTCTTTAAATGATTGTACCATTTTAAATTGCAGCTACTCATTTTCGGTATTTTTGGTATAAATGTATAAAATCCACAGTCTAGCGATTACATTCAGGCCGATCGGATCAGTTTAGAAATATCTCTAACTTGAAGAGCTCGGTCATGAAATATCTGCTACAATTGGACCATCGGATGGTAAAAGGAAAAAGATATGCAGCCATGACGTAGTAACTTTCGTCCTTGTCCTGTTTATCGCATGTGCCTGGGTCTCCAGTGTCGTGGGAGCAGCCCAACCTGGAAAAATCGTCCAAAAGTGATCGAATTTTCACCAATGAAATACACGAATTATTTATCAATGAGAACATACGTGTGGCCAAGTTCGTGAGCGATCGTGACTCCAAGAGTCAGCCCGGTGTCTTCGTTAACACATCCTGCCTTCTCCTTTGAACAGATGTTACTCAAATACGCCAGACCAAGCAGATTGCAATCGTCATCTTCGTCGCAAAGGTCGTACCTGAGACATATGTGCAGAAAGATATTTAGAAAAAATTCCAAAAACTTCGCGGAATACCGGCGTCGAAAATAAGCGAGCTAGTAAGGACAGCGAGAAATGCAAAGGATCTCTGAAACGCATGATATTGCAACCTGGTCACCAGGACGGCCGCGTCGAAGTGATTAGGGTGATTCTCATCGGGAGGCTTCAGCTTCGCCGCCCACTTCGTGAAACTTGTCAGCATTTTATCGGCATCGGGACTAATGTGCAAATCTATCTACTGGAAGAATGTGTTTGTAAATCGACGACGCTGTGCACTAATAATTTGAGTCTTTGTTAAATTTTGTATTCAATTTGTTTGGGGATTAAATTTCATTTAATCCTAGGGCTACGAATTAATTCGTGCGTCTACGACAAGAATAGAAAAAAGAAGAACATGGAAGGAGAGATAAGTAAGTATAAATGTCTCCCTGTTCTTGCATTACCTCCTCCTTCTCCTTCTCCAAATAAATCACGCGGACGAGAATCACGTCTATTTGATTGCCAGTGCTCACGTCGTGGTAATAGTCCGACACCATGTTCATTATTGTCATCAGGTACTGCTCGTAGTTGGTGTTGTTGTGATAATCGAGGAACTTCCTGTCGGCGACCAGTCCGATAGTGAGGTACCGATGTATGCTATGAGTTATGCTAGACGGGGTTACTGCTCTCTTCTCTGTCTCCGAATGGTCCTTTGTCAAACGTTGTAACTCGCGATCTGCCAATGCTTCCGCCCACGCTGCCTCCCAGTTATCTGTCGTCCATTGTCATAATTAGACTGCAGATCTTTAGGTAGAATAAAAATTTTCTTTCTGAATTATAACTAACTATATAGTGAAATGGAAAGGCTCGTCCGATAGCCTACTAATTGTAAGACAGAAACCTTTCTTCCAAGTTTTAGCCCTTTACCTCGTCCAAGGATCGTTACGGGAGCAAAGGGAAACTCAGTTTTTGCCCCACTTATTGAAAAGTCCTGTATTTTGTTATGTATATCTTTCTAAAATCCCTTAAATAAATCAGGTCTGTTACTTTGAATTTGGACGGAGCCAGAACAGTGCCCCACAGGGCAATCTCTATCCATGTCTGCCCCAGTTCGTCTATACCATCGCGAATGATGGAGACGACTAATTGCAAACTGTTCTAATTATTTCAATCGATTGGCCGAGCCATTTACTCTCGAGTTCAATGGTTGTGAAAGGTTAGAGCGCTCTAACGAGGAGACAACTCCACTGGGTATCAATTCTTGTTTCCAGTTTGCTTACAGAAGAAGAAGAAAAGAAATCAAAAACAGGTTACAACAACAACAATAATAATAATTCATTAGCCCCTTGTTTTGCAGCATCGGGTTCAATTTGTGATGGATCTCAATACAGATCTTTAAATTTGTGTATGCAGTGGACAATAATAACTAGACTGCGGATTTTTATGCAAAATAAAAACTGCTCGAAAGAAATACATGAATTCCGCAGTCTGATAGTAACGATAATAAAAGAGCTTTGTATAAGAGTAAGATAAAAACGGTGATTCCTCTAACCACTGACTCTGCAAGCTGGCTTCGGCTTGTGTCCAACTTTCTCGTGGTCTTCATGGGGCGCACTGCGTTCGTAGACGATGTGAACATGACGACCATCCGCCTCTGGTTCAGATTCGCTAACAGGCTCGATGTAGTACCGGCCGTGATCGGTTTGCACGTAGCCGACCTGCACGCGATGCACATGCATTTACCTTCTGCTTCGCATTAATCAATGTTATTGTAAAGAAGATATCGGAGGCGGCTAGCGAAAGAACGCAATCATCGAGCCAGCACTCTGCTTGTTCTACTCGATTCAATATACATCTATGTTGGAACTGTGATAAACGATTTAAAGCGGTCACGAGGGCAACACGTGGAAACATTAGACGAAGACAGAAATTCTTTCCAGGAGTCTTCGAACGCGTAGTCACGCTTGAACGATTTTTCAGTGCACAAATTTCGAATTTCTTGTTCGTGTTGTTACTAGTCCGGAGGTGAATCCTTGGCAAAATTCATGGAATCACGGAATTGCGGTGTAGGCCCGTTAAGATTACAATCGAACGATCCCAATTACAGAGATCGGTAGCCGGCGCAACATTTCTCCCGGCTAGAACCAACAGCATAATTCAGAACGAGTCCGAGGAGCGCCTACTCTCCTTGCATCGAATACAAGCAAGCCGAGCATCGGATAATTTCCAGGAAATTCTGGTGGTGGTCCACGAACTCGACGAGCGTTCGTATAGGTATATACGCAGATCTCTGCGCATCGGGTAACAGCGATGATATTCGCCGGAAAATTTACCGATCCGATAACGCGATACAAGGCAATTCGATCCGTTACGGTTGCAGAGGCGCTCGTCGGGTCGCGTTACTGTTTCAATCGAGGATACACTTAACACTAGATCGACCTGGCGGATCGAAACAACGCGTTTCGGGGACCCTTATTTTGCGGTTCGTGCTAGTGGTGCTTTGAGGGCCCGCGATCAGCTGTATTGGGTCTCCGAGATTGGGATTGGCTACCCTATGGGGACGAATGTGTCCCTGTTTGCAGTAGGAAGAATGGCTATCCTCGAATTGTATCAAACAGTATCAGATTCAATTTTGTCATCATGCAATATCAAACAATATCAAATGTAATATTGTCCTCAAACTACTATTCCCAACTCGGAACATGAATTGCATCTAAAACCAGCATGAACGTGGAAACACAGCAACAATCCTGATAACAATTGTATTGAATTAGGGTACAAACCACGCCATCGCACAATGAAAGAGCGGCCTTAGATCTCTTATGTCCCCTGACGAATCCTCTGTAATGACACTGCTCATCCGGGACTCGTTTGAACCGAATCGCTTCGTTTGGGTTCGTTCTGAGGCCAGCTCCCCTCGTCTCGATCACCATGTGCGGCGAGATGAAATCGTGGTACGGGTCCAACTCAACATGGTGCTCTTGTCCCTTGAAAGGTAGTACCAGGTGCAACTTATCTTCCTGAGAATCCTCCTTCCCTTCCTCGGCCGATCGTTTCTTTCTTGCGGAGAGCTCTGCCCGGTCGTAGAAATTCGGCAGCGAATACGTGGAGAAGCTGCCATCCTCGAAGACTCTTATCGGTATCAGGTACTCCGGCTCGTGGATGTCTCTCGTGTACCTGTGACGGTCACCGGAGAAACAGAACTTTGATTAAAGAACCTGAGAACTTGCTCCGGAAGCTGCTGCGAATTTCGAAAGGGGATGATGCTTCGAGGAGGAAGAGAATCTAGTGGTTGATGCGGACGGTACTGTACACGAGGGTTGTGATTGTGTTTTGGGGGAGAATCTGTGGTCCGATGACTTGTTCTTAGTTCGTCTGCGCCTCTAATTTCTTTTAATTAATTTTGTTCATGCGGTTAACGTTAGATTGAGGATTTTTAATTAATTTTAAAAGTTCGAAATAACATTCGGACGTTCCTAAATTCTTTCAATCTTTCTGCTGTTCGATATTTTTCCAAGTTATAGTCTTGTTATTTCAGTTAAATTTAACACTAAACCTACCACCACCGGTCCAAAATGACCGGTTCCAGATTTTTTATTTTACAATTATTGAAGTAATAAAAATGAGTTTATAAGGAATGGTTGTATAGATATCTTTAGTAGAGCATATGCATTACGATAGGGGCCGCAACAAGTCTAAATAAAATCAATTTTGTCATTTTTATAAGGGAACATGTACAGTTACTTTTAAGGCTCGGTAGGTATAGTGTTATGGGGGTAGACTCGTTTCTAGGATTGCAAGGGTGCGGGATGCGCCTTCTCATTTCTCGATAATGCAAAGATGGGGTTTGTCAGTAGTCAAAAGCGCTAGATGAAAGATCAATCTAGGCCGCAATCGCCTTCGAAAGTCCTATTTTTACGTTTACGAGGCGTAATTTGCATTATTCGGCAGCATGTAGCTGTCGCAGCTGTATGAAAATAGCTAGATGCACAGATTTATGCTTCCGAATAATGCAAATCACGCTGCCGAATGACACAATATTTCTTAACAATCTGACAAAGATGCTGGGAGTTCTTCGTCCACAGAGTCCGATGATGCAAGATCAAGGGACGTATCGAAAATGTAAAATGCTCGGACGAAGGACGCGTTGAAAACTGAGGGATTTCGCGGGAAAAGGGACCTGCAACTGTATCAGCCCGCGAATGAACTTACCTACCATGGTTTACGTTTCTGGCGCCACGATATTTCTCGATCAGGTCCCCGTCCGTGATCACGAGAACGAAGAAGAACGTCAGAAGTGCTTGGAATCCGTTCATGACAGACTAGTTTTTCATGCGTCGCCCCCTGAAATCGGCCGACAGCTCCGAACAACGAAATTCGAGCGCAATTGTTTCCACGAGCAGTCGCATCGAACCGTTCCATCAAATCCGCAGTCTACCAACAACATTACTCACACGAGACAGCTTCTGCAGAAATTACGAGCCAAAGAGGAATATAATTCGTAACGAATGTAATCGAATGAATGTAGCACATCGTTACTCTTAAACTTTTTTCATTTTTCTATAATACTTTATTCAATTTATAAAATGTTTTCACTGTTCTGGATTTGATTTAGCCACTTTTGTGATAAACGCATACTATCCGCAGTTGTGTCATAAATACATCCAATCTACTAACAGCGTTGCAAACAAAAAGCAGAATAAGAATTTCGTTCATACTTCAATGAATTTAATAGAATTAACATAGTACAGTCATAAACATTTGTGAGGCAGAGTTTAATCGAGAACCGGCGACTACGATCGAGCGCGATCGATCTGTTCGGGTCTCTCCGGCGAACATCGGAAAGATGGCGCCAGTGCACACCATATACATTTGTATACTTATGGACCCGGCTTCAGATAACATGCTTCGTTCCAAGATCAGGTTGTGGGCAAAGCTAAAGTGTTAGAAAGGAAAGGAGAATCGTCGTCGTATCTCGTTCTGTATAAATATTCATGGAAACTGTAACTGTATATATATTTTATTTTATTCCCCGTTCATTTCTACTTTACTCTTATTATTTTAAATAGTGTACTTTTCTATGGAAAAGAACAGTAACAACAATATATAGTATATAGGCAATATTAAGTATAAAATTCTTACTTGCGAAAATGTATATTTGTGTGACAGTTTCGCCGTTGCTTACAATTCTTTATCCAAATGTTTACGAAATAATGCATAAATATACTTGTACATCTACCTCGCTTTTATATCGCTATCCACCATTTCTAAATATCTCGTGACGTCAGTTGTAAGCAACAGATAACTACAGTGGCGGTCAAAATTACAGAGCCGGTCAGCAAATTAAGTTGAACAACAATAACATTTCATTGCAGCGCGTACTTTTCTTAAAAATAAGATTTAATTACACGTTGTTGACGAAATAATAGCGTCTTGATGCACAATTTGAAACATACCGACGATGACCGATACAGGCGCCACATGCGGAATTACGGGCAACTAAAGAGAAAGTCGTCCATTTTGAGTCTACAATAGGTGTCTTTATTATTTTGGCCGCCACTGTGCATAATGGTCTAAAGTCCGGCCGGTTTGCGACGGTTGGGAAGATAATGTTGTTATTTACATGAATATTATACGAATATGGTCATCTAGTGCTAAAGATAGACACAAAATATTCCGTTATGTTTGTGTTTCGAAGATAAAAACGCAATGTTTATGCAAATATACTAATAAGAGCTGCATATGAAGATACAACGGCGGAAAGAGAACATTTAGCAAGGCAGCAGTTAAACGCTACCTTGAACGATATAATGATGATGTATTATGACGAGGTTATGGACGATGTGGTTTTACATGCAACTCGGTGTTCATACCCGGTCGACGATGCACCGGGGATACGATTATGCTCTGCAATGTTGTATCGTGTCGACCGTGGACCGGTTATTTCGAATTGCCGGGTATTTGACATGACCGGTCTGGACGCGGCACGTTTCATCGTTCGTCATTGCGAATTTACTTTTCGCGACGAGATTGGGACTCCCTACAAGGATCACCGGATCGCTTTGTGATGCCGACGACGTTTTACAATCGTCAGTTTGCCGAAAACTTCCTGAAAAGGTAAGTCTCTAGAATTCATAGAATCTTACGCGATATTTTTTCATTATTACTATGATTGTATATCTTGCATATCACCCTTATAGAGGGTGTTTTAAAATAAAGCGACCAGATCATTACCAGTTGCATCGGCAATTTTTAATTTTAAATGTGCCGTTTTTAAACATTTTTAAACTAAAAAATCATGGGGTACTCTCCGAAATACAGTCTTTTAAGGGAGTAGACTCCTTTTTCCAGGATAGCAAGGGTACGGGATGCGCCTCTTCATTTCTCAATAATACAAATATGGGGTTTTTCAGTAATCGAAAGTGCTAGATAAAGATCAATCTAGTTCGCAATCACCCTTAACACTAGGTTTACCGAGCTGTAGAAATAACAATTTCACGTTACTTTATAAACATAACAAGGATGTGTCTATCCAAATTTTTGGCTATTTTTCCAATAATATATACCCAAAGAAATAAATTTGGTAAATAATTCCTCAGGAAAGCACTTTTACAATCTTAATAATCGCAAATTAAGAATATTAGAACCCGTCATTTTTACGGGTCCCGTAAATCTAGTGTTAAAAGTCCTATTTTTTTACGAGCGTAACTTGCATTATTCGGAAGCATACAGCTGCGCATTAGCTATTTTCATAAAGCTGCGACAGCTACATGCTGCCGAATATGTAATGCCAATTACGCCTCGTAAACGTAAAAATAGTACTTTTGAGGGCAATCGCGGCCTCGATTGATGTTGTACCTTGCGCTTTTGCCCACTGTAAAACCTCATCTTTGCATTATTAAGCAATGAGAAGACACATCCCGCACCCTTGCAAACCTGGAAACGAGTCCACTCCCTTAAATACGTAAACATTTATTGAATAAACGCTCACACTTTCCGAGAAATAAATGTTTAAAACTCACTTCTGTCGAGCTACTAACCGAACAAAACCCATGATAACTATTGTAACTAACCTATCATCATCGCACTGCGGATTTTATGCATTCACGGAAAAAAATATTCAGATCAAATGAAAAAAGAAGAAACATTTAAAGAATATAAAAATACCGATGCATTTCAATTCAGAAAACAAACGAACAACAGTGCCTGTATGATACAGTCGATACACACCATTTTTATTTTGAATAAAAATGAATACAAATATCAATATCGATTGAAAATACAGATATGAAATAGAAAAATTTCCTATGTTCGATATTGAATTTTGAAATTAATCAGTTTACTTCTTCAACAAATAATTCTACTCCGGAGAGTGTCCCAACATTAATCCAAACATTAATAAACATTTTTTTCAACAAATCCGAAACCGATTACTTCGACTGTTTAGTGTACACGATTGTAAACACATCTTGTCAATATTTCTCCACTATTTCAATAACAATTTTCCTGAAATGAAACTATTCGACACATCATCGTCGAGATATGAATTCAGGCGAGGGTCCCAGCGCAAAGAGATCGCAGTTTCACGCGAAACAGAAAGTTCGCGGAATATTTAGTCGGCATATTCGGCAAAGGAACTAATTCGATTTGAATAGCCTGTAACGGAATGGAATGTACGCGGTATGAAGTACACACACTAGCGAGAACTATATATAAATCGCATGCCACCCGGTAGATCGGATTCGCGTGTACAGCTTCCTCTCTTTCTACATTCTACGGTTACGTTACGAGCGGATCGATCCAAATATGGGCTCAATCAGGCCTCCGGATCGATCCTGATAGGTCAATTTTGGTCGACTTTTTGTGCCCGAGTTCGAGCACAGTGAGCACACCCGGGACCCTTTTCTCTCAGCTGTTTTTGGCGGTGATTGCGTTGCACCGCGTGTAAAAATGACTGTCTCGGCCCGTTGCCTCGCAGCCCGCCTTTGATCTCGCCATTTAAAGAGTCCGAACGCTCTAACGAGACGGAATTTCTTTGATATGTTCATTGACATGATAATTGGACGGAAGAACGGATAAGAGATCCCTCAACAAACGGGCTCCGCGACTTTCAAATTCGGCTCTTTTCAACCAGTTTTTTCGAAATTTCGTAGCAACTTGTTCGCCGCTGTTTCATTTAGATATAAACACTTCGAATATCCTCGGACATTCTATAACTTATCATTTTTCTTTCTCTGAATATCACAAAATGAAGCACAGTAAATTCCACTTTTAGCGACGGTCCAGTTTGACCTTGAATTTCAAGGTTAAGTTTCACGATCAAAAGGTCAACAATTCTTTTTTATTGCACCGAATTCCATTTATCAAAAATTTATTACAGAAAGTGCAAAAGGAACCACCGGTCAAAGCGCGATCGTTCTCTTGAAAAAAATTGTGGTCAAGTTTTTTTCATTATCGAACTGATCTTATGTATGTTATGTTTTCATTTCTTACGATCATTCTTGAAAGTATGAATATTTTGTATCGATTTTTTGTATTGATCTCGGTGTCTCATATTTCTGCTCTCCGTACAGGAAACTGTTGTCCGCGGATAGCGGCGCGACAATCCGAGGAGGAGTTTGACCGGAGCGGATACTCGATGACAAAGGGTTTAAAAGAGCCGCGGCTGCCGAAGTAAATATAAATTGAAACGGCACCGGGGAAAAGCATGGTCCGGCGTTGGCCGTTTCACAGCTCGTCGAGCCAGGAACATAGCTAAGAGCGACACACACAACACACAAACAGAGAAAGAGAGGGAAAGAGAAAGAAATGCGCCGGCGATATTACCATTCGCATTATCGACGTCGATGCTCGTTCAATTTTACGCTCGCGACTGACTCGCTGCTCGCGCACGGCAATCATTTCGAGTGCACTTGTTGCGTTTCGTTCGGACCCGCAACGACAAGTGCATGAGCCGAAGGAATTTCATTGCTGATTTTACACTGCCGGGATATTTCATTATCAGACCGCGGACACGATCTCGAATGCTAATCGACCTGCACACTGCATACTGTATGTCCCGAACCCGGTAAACTCGATTATACCTTGCGAGCCTAATTGGTGGGGGAATATAAGCTCTTCTGGTATAGGAATAAATGTCGAAGAATTCAGAATTATTGTATACGTACAAAATATATTTCCCAAACTACAGCTTGTAAAAATATTCGGTTGGGGAGAAAGTTTCTTCGTATTTTAATGCACAAACGAATCAAGTTTTTTCCATATTTTAGATGAAGTCTACTAAATCAAATATGTGCCGTTTTGATCAGCAACCTTTTGCCATTTTTGAGGTAAAATCATAATCCCGTCACTGTAGAACTTCTTTGATTTTTCAGCGAAAAACTTTTGAGTTGCATTCTTTCCATTTTTGTAACAAAATTTCAAAATGTATCGAATTTCTTCTTTCTTTTCACTCATTTTCAAGACGTAATAACTTTTGACTAAATAGACAAATATCACAATTTCTTGTTTGTAATTACTCTATCACCTTTCAGACGCACTCAAGCAATGCCAGATCCGATTAACATTAACAGAGTTATGACATGGTAAGACCATCTATCGGGAGGATACGAAGAAACTTTTTCCCCCAACCGAATATTTCAAATTCATTCTGTTTCAGGGAGACATCCTGTGGACCTGCTTCCATCTAGCTAATTGTAAGCTAAACTTCGAACCACGCTAAATGGCCTTGGATGACCTTGGAAGCCAAAAGTCTTATGAGTCAGTAAGATCGTCCCGGGGGAATACGCTTACCCAATTAGAAACCTAACAGTTTCGTATGAAGAAACAGAGGCCACCTTGAAATTTCAGAAGCTCGTCCACCATAAAGAAAATTTGCGACCACCATAAGACGTCTTCCTCGAAACAGGGTACGTTGTATCTATCACATAATGTACAATAGAAAAAATAATTTTTACAAAGAGTTATTAGTTTGTGTACGTACATATGTAGATGTATTATTTTTGGTCTTAGCGGGCCGATAAAATTTCTGTTTTTCAAACTTTGTTTCGGCCAAGAAGATGGGATCTGTTTCGCAAAGAGCGTGGTTTTTCCTCGAGTATCGGCTTACAATCCTACTTATTTTCCGATCAACCGAACGACCGGTTATCATCGACAGAGTTGGTGACGAGCGCGAACGGACCACCGTGCAGCTTTTACCCGAAGCGCTCTTTTTCTCCTCTCACGTTCTCTTCGTCACTGTTTATCACCCTGTTTCATTCTGTCTCATTGGCAGTTTCACTCTGTTTCACCGTGTTTCACTCTGTTTCACTCTGTTTCTGTTTGACCGCGGGTTTCGCGGCAGCGACGGAGACTAGCTAGTAAAACTGGAGCGGGTTTTACGCTGCTCTGTTACCGGATTACGTAAATGGGATGCGCTGAGAAAGAGATCCTGAGAGAGAACGAAAGAGAGAGAGAGAGGCTGGTGCTCGTTTTGTTTGTAATAAATCACCGCGACCACCACGGGCTTCTAATGGCGAGGACGTGAAAGCGAGAGCTCCAGGTAATTTGATGTAACGGTGACATTTTTGCTTGTCGTCGGTAATGTGTGTACTCGCCTGTTCCGACCAATACAGTTTTCCGAAAGCATGGCCGAAATTCAATTTACGAAACTGCTTTGCTGCTGCAGCTGATTTTTAGATTACAGATTTTTATGCAAAATGAAAATTGTCTGTATTTATTTCGAACTACAGGAGCCACATAGACGATCCTTTTTCTCAATGATTGTAACAAGCTGGAAATAATAGCAAAGAATATCCATGTTTAGTAAATAGTACGAATAGTACGAAACACCACCTTTTCCTCTAATAGAAAACAATTCTATAGCAAACGTGGTCTTATGACGTAACAGATTCAAATCCGAATCGAAAACGTTTGAGTGTTACAAAATAGCTATATAGTGTAGAATTTGATCGAACCGTGGCGCTGAGAAAATTATTCCAAGTTTATTCAAACATTTTACGATCAAGAAGAAGAGCTCGTTTAGTAAATAGTGTTCGGAATCCTTGTAACGGGTGCAAGGTGTTAAAGGAGAGATTGCGAAACAATTATGTGAAAACAATTATAGAAGCGATAGTATCGTTACTATAATTTAGCGACCGATTAAGAAGCAATGCTGTCCCCGAAAGAATGAATTATCGTTTACGGCTCGCTGTCCGCCATTAATAACGCCTTCAATTCGTTGTATAATTCCGAGCGAGTGGCAGCTTGTAGTCTCATTTGTCTAACGACCTAATGACTCCTCGTCGTGACTCTTCTATGTATAGTAAATGACGCGGAGTCGCAGGCCCGCTACAGCGTCTCAAAATAATTATCACCCGTGAAAAATCTGTTTGATATAATATTCGGCAAATTATACAGAATCACAATATACAAGCACGTGTTCGTTCCTATTTAGCAACTTCAAATTTACTGTATGAATGAGCGGGGACGTCTCTGTAAATTTCGTTTGTCTCGAGGCACGCACACGATTACGATCCGTCTTATGTACGATTACGTATCGAAACGGTCAGGTGGACTGTAGTGCTCGAATAACGCTACAAAATATACCTAGTGTTCCTTTTTATTGTACCACAGGATGAAGATCGACGAAGTGCGACAGGATTCGCTTCCTCGCCCGCACGCAATTAATCGAACGCTCGTTGCGATCTGTACGATCGGAGCCCGAATGAATTAATTCGGAGCGCACAATCAGTATTATGTTACGCGGAGGTTGTATCGTTAGCCTGTTCGTTCCTCGTTTTCAAACCATGCTAGAAAAAGACAGTAAACACACACAAACACACACACACACACACGTGCGCACACAAACGGTGGCCGCCTATTACGTTCGCCCGCGAAATTGAATGGACGCGTTCGGCACGCGCGGCCGCCAATTAAATTCCACCGCGATTTATCCTTGCCAGGGCTGACAGCATTCCGTATTACTCTCCGTTATTTTTCGATAGGCAGTCTTCTACCGCGCACCTTGCAATTGCTTCGACAGGCCTGCGAGAATTCGAGGACTGCTCGATGAAAACTTTTCTGCAACGAAATTGACTCTTAAATTTGCTTGCGTTTGTGTACGCTCGTGTTAACCAACAATGTCGAACGTGCACATTACGAGAGACACTTTCGGGACAACCTATGATATTTTAAATATTTATATTCTTTGAGAAACTGCAACAATAAATTGATTTTTGTCCACAGGTTTGGGAACTGCGATAGAAAAATTGAATTTTTCGCAAAGGTTTGGAAGTTATGGTTCTTTATAAGTGCGTTTTGAACAGCCTTAGCTCTCTGGCGAGTCGAATAGGATAAGGTAAGAGGCAACCGTGGACGACAATAACGACCCGTTGCAAAATTTATGTTAATCCGTGAAACGGCCGCGGCTCGACTCAAGATCGAGAGACAATTGATCGTTCGGTGAAGTTTATGAACTCGTCGAGGGAGTGACTCTTGTGGATCTCTCGATGGAAATGCGAGAGAGTATCCGCCAGCGCAGAGAGAACTATTTATCGTCTATTCGAGGCGGAGTAGCTTGCGAATCTTCGCGAGTTTATTCGCGTGTACCATACGCGTCTATGCGCGAATAAAGACGAGCAGGAGGAGAACGCGAGAGAGATTTATGGTCGCTGCGCGCCCGCGCACGCAACGCCTAACGAGCAAAACGATTCCCGGGCAAAACAAACGGGAACGAAATTCGACCGGGGGAAAACCGACGGACAGCAAAGATGAAAGCGAAGGAGAAGAATGAGAAAGTGTGAAAGAAAAATAGCGAGAAAAACTAAGAGGAAGAAAGAGAGTAAAGAAATATTCTCCAATGCACATCTACGGCCGAAGATTCTCGTGTTCTGCCATTTTGTACACGTCCAAATGCTTCAACAAAAATTTTTATACTAACTGTATGGTTGCAGTAAGGTATATGCCGAAGGAAGAGTCTGTAGTTCGCTTCGTTTTCTCAAAATTAATTCTCGAAGACGAACTTTTTATCATGCAAGTCATACAAGCTTGAACAGAACTTTTTTTGAAACGCAAAACCTAACTGTTCGTTTCGATCCTGGGAATATAATTTTTCCGTGATTCAATAAGTAAGCTCCTTTAAAGGATGAACACGTTTCGCGTTCATGCGAAAGGATCCTCGATCAAAGAGGAGCGAACCAAGCAAATCGCTTTAGCGACGTAAAATCGTTGCCTTCGCGGCCGAGACGGTTTCACGCGAATTTCATGAGAAGACGAGAGCAACGAAACGTTAATTAACCGCGGAAGATGAACGGCCACGGACAGACTCGCTGGTTTCGTGATAACGAGCACCTGGTAGCTATTCAGACGGCCCACGAGCTCATTCGCGTGGGTCGGGCATCCGCGGATTTTCGAATCGGTTCGCTACGACCTTCGGTTGCTGCAGCAACTATAGCAGCTGTGCAAGATCAACTGGAGCACCGTTTATTATGCACACGTATGCTTCAAATCGCGCGATGACAATCAACCTACTAGACATTCTAGATTCTAGACTGTAACCTCTTGGAATGCATCTAGATCCGTCCGAGCCGCTCATCAATTCACACTGACCCTCCAACCATATTTTTACATTCTTCACCTGCTGTTCATCTACAAATGTCATACCTAGGTCTATGCGATTTTATAAAAATTCTCAAAAAATTCTTGAACACTCCTTCGTGTATTCCTAAAATATTATACAATTATTTATGTTGCTCCGCTTGTTTTATCTTAACCCTTTCATCTTCGCAATTGCATCGTTTGGAATTAATTCTGAGCAAGTGAGACGAAGCACCGACTCTTCCTTTTGTACATGTATAGTTTACTGGTGCTGTGTAGTTAGTAAAAATATTTGTTTAGATCTGGAAATATTTAGTAAATGGCAGCACGCGGCTACTTTTAATCAAAGACGGGGTAGGAATCGTGGAATTTTCAATTTTCTAAGAAAGTGTGTCTTCTGGAATTTATTCTCAGGAAGCAGAACGCTCTACCGTCTATACCTTTATAGTTTTATTATATACCATTCAGCTGACTACGACCAAGCGGTTAGTATACAAATTTTTGGAGCGTTTCAATACATAAAAATGGTAGTACAATCTTCAAGAATAGACGTGCGCCGAATAATGGAGATTTGCAGGGTCCCATTTCCCAGAGGCAATAGCGCAAGGCGAAATCAGAGAAGAAAAGTCTCTCTTTCATCAAGAAAATTCAGTTTCTCAATGTCGGCGGCGACCGACCGAATAAAAGCAAAATGGCGCCAAGACCACCCACTCCATATTGAGAATCGAGATCGACGTCGTTTCCGTTCGAATCAAATCGACTCGACGAAAAGCCGCGACGCGGCGTCGGCGGCGGCTGCACGGTAAGATTCGTTCTCCCTTGTATGACAAACGATCGGCCATAACGTCGAATTAACTTCCAACCGGTCGGCGTAGGTTTGATTGAGTCCGCCGGGCCGTATCCGCCAGGATGCATTCAGCCCTCGATCCAATGCTCGATAGTAATCAATCGACTGTAAAATACTTACGAGTACGGTAACCAGAGCCAGACGGTTGTCCGATTTTTTCACGCGACGCCATCTGTCTGATCCATTTGCAAACGTCGCGTTCGATCGCGCTGGATCGCGATCGATCGATCTTTTTTCAAAGAAGGACCTCCCTTTCTTGCGGCGAACTCGGTCAAACGGTGTGTTCTAGAATGGATTGTGTGCAAGTGAGACGGATTACTGATTTCTTCTTTTGCGTATAACTTACCGGTAGTGTATAGTTAGTTTAAATTTGTTTTTTCGCCCTTGGAAACATCTACAAAATGGTGGTGTACTGTAATTTCTAATCATACACGCGGGAGGAACAAAGTTTGTCTTCTGGAATTTGTTTCCAGGAAGCAAACAACATCGCAGACTATCCCTTTTTTCAGACAGCTTACTATCATCGTGTAGTTGGTGTAAATATATTTTTTATCCCTGGAAGTATTTACAAATTGTCAGTACGCTGCAATTTTCGATGACAGAAAGATCGGCATTATTTCGCTATTTTCGATCGAAATTTGCACGAATCCCAGCTCGCTATCGCGACCGGTGATCGGAATGTTGTTCGCTAGCATAATCGCGTATTTCAGGAATCTCGTGACACGCCACTGCGATCACAGAAGCGTCGTCGTCGCTCGATGGAAACGATGTAAAGCAATTTTCTTCGCGCCCGAGCTGCTCGAGAAAAATGTTCGTTGCGACAGAATTAATTGTAGCCGTGCGATTATGCGTTTTAGAAGCTCTTTTTGCGGACTTGTGTCGCGACGGTGTAAACGCTGCGAGCCACGCATGAAAATTCCTGCCGGCGATTTATATTCTTCGCGCCGCTGCACCGCGGCGCGGAACTACAGCTTGCAATTAGCTGATAATAAAAAAATTAATTTTTTCATATTCAGAGACTTTATACTGTTTCTAAACGTGACGTTCAAGAATGATGAAAATAATGAAATTTTAGAAAAATTGCAATTAGAACAATGTTCAAGCTTAATAGTTCTTACATACCATTTTTCAGCGAACAAAATTGTTTTTCTGCTTAGTGCTTTCACGAATCTACTTAACGAATTCTGTCCTTTTAAAATAGGTGAGTTGGGGAAGAATTGTGAATTTCCCTTGTTGAATTATGGATTTCTCTATTTATATAATAGCTTGAACAGTTAAGTATTAATTTGGGAAGAGTTTTTCCCAGGTTTCTGAATGCTCATGTGTTCCTAGGGACTAGGTGTCGCTGTGAATCATGGGAGAGGAATACGATGATCTAAAAAAACCATTCGGATCCACCGGCTATTCTCCCTCGGAAGATTTTGTCACCGAGTTCCCAAGACCACTTTAATGCCTTTCTTATTTCGCCTCTGTTGCCCAGGCTCGCTTGATCCTTTCTAGATAATGAGTTATCTAGCTCCCCGAAAACTTAGTTCAACAAAAACTCTTTGGTTCTTATCGCGTCTCCATTGAATTCCAACCGTGCAGGATTTTATCTCTCGAGAGAGAAACGTATTACCTTTTTTGGAGTCATTATTCATTATTTTGTACTCGCGATTAGACCGTCCCTCTTCCTGAATTTGTGGCTTGCAAAACTCATCACTTCTAATTTTTTTCTATGCTTTTTTGAAGTTTAAAGTATAATTAAATTTGCACTCTTTGTATATAAACTAAAATATACTTATAACAAAAATTCTACTGTAATCCTCAATTCAACTGTACCTAATTGAGAAAGGTGACGTTAAAATGCCTTTAGAAAATGAGAACAGTTTTGCAATCGAAACCAATGTTGAACAAAACAAAGACTTGGCTAAATCAGAACGTGTTGTACGATCGAAACAGTATTAGCCTTGTGCACTCGAAGCTATTTTAGCTCCAGAACCCGAACATTTCATCGGACTAAAAATATTTTTGTATTACACAAATGCGAACGGCTTCACAGCAGCATCAAAGTCAAAAACATTGATTTCCAACACGAGTTACGATTTTCTAAACCGGTATGTGCCCTGGTCCATGGAGCAAATAACATAGAAATAACACTAAACAAATCAAAATATGAATGGGTTAAATATTCTGGGAAAACACGGCAACGTCAAAGTAAAAAAAAACTCGACAATTACCGCAAGCTACCATTTTCCAAACCACTGTACGTCATGCTCCAAAAGATGCACATTGCACAATCGAAATGGCATTAAATAAAATTGTGAATGGGTTGGATAGTTCCGAGAAAAAAAAAACAGAACAGCGTTAAAATTGAGAAATTTGATTTTTTCCACGAACTGCCATTTTCCATACCACTGTAAACCATGCTCCAAAAAATACATACAATCGAAATAGCATAAAATGTTCCAGAAACGAACCATAAAAAGTACCGTTTTTCAGACCACGACTCAAAAAATAAGTTCAATACCATCAAAATAAAATAAAGCAAATACGAATAGATCAAATACCCACTACCGTCGCATTACCATGAAACTGAAAAAATGAAATTTCCAGCACAGTCTCTCAACTCCAAACCACAATTCTTTGAAAAAGCGAGACAGTCTCGACTGCCGAAAAGTCACCGACAAAGACGAGGTAACTCCTTTCGCAGGAGGCGCCACGCTAAGGCGATTCAAAAGCAGAATGATCGAGGAGGCGGCTGTTCAACACACCGAAAGATCAGTTCGTCGAACAGAGACCGCAGAAACTCACACCAGTTATCAAAGAGCAACCTCCCTCTCTTTCTTTCTTCCTCTGCATCGTTCTCTGTTTCCTCAGGGGCGAGACGAGTGAAAAAGACCGCAGAACGCTGGAGGGAGAGTGGCCGCACAGAAAACGGGTCCACGACTGGAGGAACTAGTCTTACCTAGTAGATTGCCCTGTCTCGGTTCTCCGGCGTGCTTTTGCGTCCGTGCAAGGTAGGAGGGAACCACAGAGATCAGTATACCGGAGAGAAGGCGGAAAAGAGAGGCAAGCGGAGGCCAGAATCGCATAATCTCGTTCACGCTCGCACATCGAAGAGGTCGCGAATCGCCAGTGAACTGGAGAAAAAGAGAGAGGAACGACTATAGTCGAAGAAATCGAGTCAGTAAAGGTAAACAAATGCATTCGCTCGAGCGCGACAGAATCGAAGTTACAAAGACAGTTAGAAAAAGAAACGGAGCTGGTCTCACACTGACTCTCGTTGGACGGACCAGAGAGGAGAGGGCAAGCCGAGGGAACAAGTCAGAGAGGAGGATCGTGCCGGGCAGCTAGTGTTGTGACGGCAATCGTGCCCACGACTTCTTCTCCGCGGCCTCGTCATCCATGTTCCGTCATTTCTCACTTCCCCCTCACCCCGGCCCGGCCCCGGCCCCCTCTCCCGAGGATCCTCTTCGCGGTCCCCTCTCCGCCCCTCCAGGACCACGATCGCTCTCCCCCTTTTTTCCCGAACCGACGACGGTTTTCCCCTAGACGCGCTTCCGAGTTTCCCACCCCAGGGTCCCCGCGCTTCCCCCACTCGATCAGCTCTCCCCACTACCGGTGGACGTCGCGGTGGGCCCAAGCGCGGCTACCCCCCACTCCTGCAGGAGTAGGACCCTCCCCCACGAGAGGAAACGGGCCCGGGCCCGGGTCCCCCTCTCCCGGCTACGTTCGGTTTTGTGGCCGATCCAGATCAAGGGAAGCCGGGCTTCCGGCGAAAAAGCGGAGACCGTTTCGGCGATGAACCCGTGCGGGCTCGACACCCGTACCGCGGACACCAGGGACTGAGATTCAGAGAGAGAGAGAGTGGAGGAGAGGAGAGGAGAGCTGTACGGGCCCACCGGGACACGCGTGTGCGCCTGTTGTTTGTTGTACTCCGCCGGTGTTGCATCCGCGGGACCGTTTCTCTGAAGAACGCGCGCGCAGGTGTTTCGGGGTTATTGTTGTGAAACGCGACGGAACAAACTGTGAAAGACCACGTGTTGATATCTGGACCACGCGATTCATGGGTATGTATTGTACGTGTACTGGCCTGGAGGCTGATTCGAGTGTAGTTGAATTTTAGACTGCGGTTTTGATGCGTTTATGATAAAAATGATTCGGCGTACGGGACGCGTGAAAATGACGTGTTCATTTACGATTATTGAGATTGCAAAGACTTTTATGGAAAATAAATAGTCTCCGTAGATTGTAAAAATCAATGAAAATTCTAATTAAAACTGTAATTATGAAATATAACAGCAGCTGGAAGCCCTTCAATTTCTGCAATAATTACTGAAAATTATAATTAAAACTGGCGTTGGTAAATGTAGACGCGAATGGAAATTTGTCGACTAAAATTCTAAAATGAAACATGCAGCATTTTCCCGAATAATTATTAAAAATTAGTATGAACAAATTATCGTAGAAAATGCAGAATTAGCTGGAAGTTCTACCGTGTTAATTTCTTAACGATTATTAAAGAACATCATCGAAAAATGCAGGAGTAGATGGAAAACAAGCAAAAATATCTTTAACGCTTACCAATATTCTCCATAATTATTAAAAATTATGCGGAAATAGCTGGAAACTCTTCGAACAATATACCAAAAGAAAACGTGACAAAATTTCGCTAACAATTCTAAGTTTAGATGAAAATTTCGACAGAAAATTGCAACAACTTCGTTCCTTTGCAGTGAAGTGTCGAAATTTTTTTACCGTGACTTCAGAGGATCTTTCGGAGAGATCCTTTGGTGAGGATATCGTGTGTAACGGGCGAGCACGCACCGAGATCGGATTGAATTGTCCCGTTGAAAACTGGACGGAAGCTCGCCCCGTAAATCGTATTTACCGTAATTTTACCGGGAGTAAATCATAATTATCTTCGGTCCCAATGAAACAGCACTCCAGCGTAATTGCCATTGTTAAGGGCGTATAACGCGTACAAAATATTATTAATCGGATTCGGCGAGATGCGGATCCACAAAATGATCGGCTATTATACCAACGTGGAAGCACATTGTTATTTAAATCATTCGCAACCGTCGGACAGCGTGAAATTATTGTAGGTATACGAACACGCGAGTCTTCGCTCCTCGTAAACGAACTTCTCTCGATTGTACTGCTCGCTTGGCGAACCTCGTCACGTTAATAATTTCTCTCCCTGGTTGGCATAGTGTCTGTACGGCTCCGAATTATCTAATTCGACCGTTTTAGCGATGGTCGTGCCCGGTCCATAGTTATTCATTTAAATTCGGTTGTTGAACGCAGCGAAACAATTAATCGGAAAAGTCCCAAGCATTGCTGTGCTAGTGACAGTGGACGAGTAAAGGATAATGCGATACGGCAGACTGCATTAATTTCGAAATTTTCGCGCGATGTTCTGCGTAAATGGAGATTACTGTGTGTAGCATAAAATACATTAACGCGAGCTGGTATAAATGAAATTTACAGTGTGTAGTACAACGAATTAATTTCTAAATTTTCATACGGTACTTCGTGTCATCAAAATTTATGTAGCAGCACATTTTAATAATTTCTACATTTTTATATAATACATGACACTCACGCTGTACATTTTTCTAAATGTTTTATACGATAGTCAATGCAGACGAAAGGCACTCTACAATCCGGTAAATATTTTAATGCAAATACTAGAAAGTGAGAAGTAGCGGTTTAAATAAGAATCGGAAATATTGGTTTCCATTAATTTGCAAGTGTTACTAAGAAATCGGAAACCGATCGATAGACGAAAGATCATGAATATTCTTTTGTGGAAGGTAGATCAGTCTTCGGCGCGCCGCATGCGCCGGATTAATCTCGTCGGGAGCACCTGCCGTCGCGTCGACTCTCGCCTCTCTGTTGCCTGGTTGCTTATTTAGTAATTAGAGGACAAAATTGCCTCGTTACCCGAGAATTACGCAAAGGACCGTGGGACCGGCTACGGGTGGACAAGGGGTTAACGAGCTCGCCATTCAGGGGAAGAAAGTAATTGATCCGTTACGGATAGACGTTTCAATTATTACTCTTTGCACTCGAAAACACCGTCGGACCTCCTCCTATCCTCTGGACACCATACCACACGGCATGCCATAGTTTCACATAACTCTATTAACTTTCCTCAGTCGAAATCTTCGATCGTGACTAGGGAAAACGTTCTACATCAAATTTCAACCCTCTGTACCTTGATAAGGAACGATCATCGACTTTCACTGAATGTACTCCACTGAACTGCTGGTAGGCATTTTTTCTAAATCAGGCACATTGCATCTACTGTGGAACACCTTACAGAACTTTTTCAAATTTTTTGGTTGAAAATCCTGGCCGGTAAAAAGTGCCAAAAAGCGTCCAGGAAAGTTTCGTTTTCAACTAGTGTGCACTGGAAGCTTGTACAAACTAATAAATACTTTAACGAAAAGATGATCATTGTTTGTACATGTACTTACTTACGTTGTACGACAGATGTTGCCATAATTTGCCGAACAATTTGCTATCGTCCCTAACAACCTCATCCTCTGTGATAAATTTTGAAATATTCTTCGGAGTCGGTACAACGCTCACAGATCCGCGACGATGTCTGTACCGAAACAAAACACAAGAACTCGTTATTTGGAGAATAGCATACAGCTGAATCAATGATCGATCCACTCGGCTCGGCACAGCCATTTCCGAGCGAAAGAAATATCAAGAACCCTGTCGATCGAGTCGAGACATTAACTCTCGACACAGGCATCCTATCAACGATGCCTTAAACTCTCAAACGAATTTACGACGGTCGCGAAACGCAGAAAGAGTAGCGAGCTTTGTCCACGAGGACGACGACGACGACAACGACACGTGTTCCCGATCTGTTCGGTAAGTCCCCGGTGTTCCGATCGGTTTCCAGAACGCGAAGTTAATGACATTCTTCGAAGCTGTAACGCGAGAACACCGGGAGTAACAGACCACCGACAGAGTAACTATCTCGACTTGCTTTCTGATCGCTCGGAAATCGTCTCTGTTCTGTTCTGTTCTGTTCGCATCGTACCGGGGGAAAAGGATGGCTTATGACAAGACGTGCACGCCCAATAATCATCGTGCTCCGTGTTTAACGAGCGACGCGCACCCATCCAACTGTCACGTGCTCTCGCCCGTTCCCCTTGATATCCGCCATTACGATTAAACGTCAACGTTTACGCTTTTATAGATCCATTTGCAATTGCCGACGCAATCCGTACCCCCACCCTTCCTTCTTCGAACGGCGAACGGAGGCCAATTAATTCCGCGAGCGAATTTTCTAATATTCTAATCGCCACCTTAACGCGATTCGCTACCAACTTTCCTCTTCCTTACAATTACCTACGCGGCTGTAACACTTTATCACGGGCAAAGTAATCTATTTTTCAAACGTGCGGAATCATCTGAACATACTGTGAACGTACTGTGCTCATTTCAGCATTTTAAATAACCACAAAGTAAACGTGCTTTTGCGTTTCGAGAAGATTGCAAATTTAGACGTTCGCACGTCGTTTAACCGTTTGCACTCGGTGCTATTCTAATTTTTGAAAACCGAATCTTTCTTCTCGCCTAAAATATTTCCATTTTATATGATTTTCTTAGTTTTATCGATATAAAACTGATACAATACCTCGTACAATACTTTCAGCGGCTTATTGAAATATTAAATACAAATTTAATAATGCAAGTGGCGCCTCCGAGTCGTCGCTCGAGTGCAAAGGGTTAAACTTGTCAGACGACTTTTGGACCACCCTGTACGTACTAATTATTAATTTCTATCAGAGCCGAACAAAACTCCACTTATCTCCTATCGATACCTATCTATTAAAAAAAATATTTATTCAATTTATAGTAGATTTAGTAACCCCGTTTTTCCCAAGAAAATCGGATCATTGTGCAATGTCAAATTTTTGTACACCAATTAGAAGCTAAGTAAACATTTGATCGTAAATAATTGTAATATGTTGACACTCTTGAAATCGGTGAATCTGTTCATTGTTTTAAATTGCATCTACCCATTTCTGTCATCAGAACGTTAAAAGTTCTAGTAGCTATAAAATAGCCATAAAAAAGTGGCAGGGCCAGGGGTGAAGTATTATCAAGCGCACAATAAACGCATAATCAACACGAAATTATGAAGCCGTCGCTTCATTGCTCTCACCGGAGCGATACCGATGGCCCACAGGGCAATTACCGGTGGTCTCCCGTCCGGTGTTGCACGCTTAAACATCGCAGAATTATTACGAGAAAACGATACTCGACTCGCGTCGGTGTATCCCAACGTCCGAGATGCCTGGAATTCTTCGATGCAGGCGGAATGCGTTCGCAAGACTCCTCAACTCCAAACCCGGAACGTTAATTGGAGTACGGACGCCCTCGAACGAACTTTCGCGCAAAAGTTAAAGCGTTCGCCGAGTTTGTTCTGGCTCGTCGAACTTCCATAAATCTTCGGACCAGCGAACAGATGCAACGAGATGACGACGGAACGTACGGCGAACTATTCGTGCATGATTTTACAGTGTTCTTCTACGCTTATATTTCTCTCCGGCCAATTAATTGTTCTTCGTTCGTTCATGGATACACTAAAGCGACGGTCACCGGTGGTCGACATTCGTATAATGACGAGTAGACTGCGGATTTTATGCATTTATGACACAAATGAGGAGGTGCAATTTACAAGAGCAAACATATTAGGAATATTCAAACGTACTATTATATTATTTTCTACCTACTAAACATGATAAGGAAGAAAATAAATTTCTATTTTTCTCCAGTTTGTTGCAATTCAGGTAACTAATTTTCATTTTTCGTAAAGATCCGTAGCCTAATGATGAGATACGAGAATTTCTAGTGTTTTTTTTATTGACATCAATACGATTTCCGATAGTGCGATTATTGTATTATTTCGACAGCAGCGGTCACCGGTGACCGTCATCGAGACACCTGTTGAAATGAAGTGTCTGTTGTTCATGACACTGATCTCGATATGATTTTCAAGTATATGATTCTTGCATTGTTTGTTCAGTGACGGTCACCGGTGGCCGACATTCATATAATCGGGAGATACTAGAATTTCTGGTGTTTATGTTATTGACATCAATATGATTTTCGATAGTGCGATTGTTGTATTACTTCGGCAGCAGCGGTCACCGGTGACCGTCATCGAGACACCTGTTGAAATGAAGTGTCTGTTGTTCATGACACTGATCTCGATATGATTTTCAAGTATATGATTCTTGCATTGTTTGTCCAGTGACGGTCACCGGTGGCCGGCATTCATATAATGGTGAGAAACGAGAATTACTTATGTTTACGTCACTGATATCAATGTGATTTTCGATAGTGCGATTATTGTATTACTTCGACATCAGCGGTCACCGGTGACCGTCAGCGAGCCACCTGTTGAAATAAGGTGTCTGCTGTTCATGACACTGACATCGATATGATTTTCAAGTACATGATTCTTGCATCGTTTGTACAGTGACGGTCACCGGTGGCCGACATTCATATAATAGTGAGATAGTAGAATTTCTGGTGTTTATGTTACTGACATCAATATTATTTTCGATAGTGCGATTATTGTATTACTTCGACGGCAGCGGTTACTGGTGACCGTCATCGAGACACCTGTTGAAATGTGGCGTCTGTTGTTGATAACACTGACATCGATGTGATTTTCAAGTATTTGATTCTTGCATTGTTTGTACAGTGACGGTCACCGGTGGCCGGCATTCATATAGTGGTGAGAAACGAGAATTACTTATGTTTACGTCATTGTTATCAATGTGATTTTTAAGTATATGATTGTTGCATTGTTTGTACAGTGACGGTCACCGATGGCCGTCATCGAGACACCTGTTGAAATGAGGCGTCTGTTGTTCATGACACTGACATCGATGTGATTTTCAAGTATATGATTCTTGCATTGTTTGTACAGCGACGGTCACCGGTGACCGACATGCATGTAATGGTGAGAAACGAGTATTACTTATATTCACCTCACTGATATCAATGTGATTTTCGATAGTGCGATTATTGTATTACTTCGGCAGCAGCGGTCACCGGTGACCGTCATCGAGACACCTGTTGAAATGAAGTGTCTGTTCATGACACTAACATCGATGTGATTTTCAAGTATATGATTGTTGCATTATTTGTACAGTGACGGTCACCGGTGGCCGACATTGATATAATGGCGAGAAACGAGAATTACTGATGCCGCGTCACGGATATCAATGTGATTTTCAATTTCATAAGTTTTCCATTTCTGGTCCGACGTCACCGATGATCGTCGGCGAGATTTCGATATTTGTGCCGTTCATCCTTGACGATTATTGGTGATCGTCATTAAAAGTTTCAATTGCATGATTTTTTGGTTTGTGCTGACGGTCACCGGTGGCCGTCACCGAAATTTCCAATTGCACCATTTTCATCCTGTTAGCTCCACTGCAGTCGCCTGGTATTCTCGAGATGTTGGTCAGGATCATTTTTCTCCCGTGCCGACGGTTACGGTCACGGGTGACCGTCGCCGAGATAAATCTTCGGACGCTGCCAGAGCCGATTTCGTCCGTTAAATAGGTTAATGTCTTGTTCGGTGGAAGAACCTGTTAATTATCGTATCCCGTTGGACTAATCGACGCGAACGGGACGCTTTCCTCGCGTCGTTACTCTGTTACACGGTAATAACAACGTGAAAGCGAGTCAGACAGGGCGGTCCTCGTCAACCGCGAGTCGAGTTGCATATCAAATCCGTGTAGAGTGTAGAACGAATCACGGGGCGCAGTTAACGACCGGAGCCCGGATCCGAATATAAGAGGGGACTTTAACCAATTATTTCATCGTTAAGATGGGACCTTTGGACATTCTGTAATACCCCAGAACATAATGTGCGCTTGTTTCGAAATTATCGTTACCCGTTGAAACGCGGTGCCATCCCTCCGACAATTTTCTCTCCTGTCCTCGATCGTTATCGACTCTTCTAATTAGCAATACAAACTTTCTTCTAGACTTTTACAACGCTTTAAACATTTACGGGATGGTTTTCCAAGTGGCCCCGAGTCTCTTTCCTCTGCTCGCTGAAGTTTTAATGTTATCCGCGCGGCGACGACCGACCGACCGACCGCGGCTGCCGTTAAAATGTTATTTTATAGACAATAATGTTCTAATTGAGACTCCGACGGGTTCGATCGAGCAGGTTCGCCGGTGAGTTTCTCAGAATTAATAAATCGCCGCCGTTACCTATAAATTAGTCGTAAACCAACTCTCATAATTTCCAATAAATATAGAATCAGTCGGTCGACGCTGGTAACACAAACTTGTCCGACTCGCAAAATTTGCCAATATTTGATCGTTAAACATTTTTGCGTGGTTTTATTGACAAACAGAAACGTTATGTTATAGACTTCTTAGATAATTATAAATGCACGTTTGAAGCGAAAAAATGTAGGCTGAAAGTGTGGAGTCGAAAATGTTATTGAACGTTGTAGGAAATTTGGCACACTAACCGAATTGTAAGAGTTAAATTGTTAAGTTGGACAACAAATCGCACGATGTTATAATTTATCACTAGACTCCGGATGTTTATGCACAATTAAAAAGTTTCTGCATAAATTGCAAGACGCGGGAGCAAAATATAAATTTACATTCTTCGTTAATAATTTCACTGTGGTGAAAATAATGTAGTAATACTCTTAAAATCTTTTAATATTTTCACTGTTTTAATGTGCACTTGCTAATTTTCGTTACAAATGCATAAATTCCGGAGTCTATTCATCACGTTGTCGTTACGACAAATATAAATATACGATGTTTAAAACAAATAATTCGCCGCGGAAATAAATTTCCACCGAATAAATTTTTATTCCGCGCGAAGCTGCCATTTCGTATGCAGTCCAGTGATTATTTTGTTTAGATAAAATGAGCTGCGAGTGCGAAGCGAATAGCGTAAAATACGTCACAGCACGTTGACCGGCATCCCGGAGAAATTAGCTTTCTTCGCGGAGGAAAATCGAGCGAGCTCGTCCGCATTTAAATGATTCGCGGGGACATTTGTTTCGCGAGTGGCATCTGGATCCGTTGCAAAAGAAACTGCGTTTAAACGGTTCCGCGGAAAAAATGGCACGGAGCCCGAGGCACGTACCACGCCGGAGTCATTTAAAATGCATGACGTGTTAATAGAGAAAAGGAGTGCATCGGTAAATTGATTAATTATCGTTCCCGTGAGGAGGGGGTGGTGGGTGTGGGGGAGAAGCGGGGGAGAGGTGTTGAAGTGGCCGGTAAGCAGTAAACACGGCGCAGAAAATTCGTTTCGTTACGTTTCCGGCGGCTAACGTGCTCACTGCTTGAAATAATTGTCTACGTAAGCGCGATAAACATCGCATAAATTATACATGCGAATTTCGTGCGTTATATCTTAATGGGTGATCGAGCTCGCCGCGAGAACGAACCACTTACGGACGAGAATAACGCTTCCGCTCCGAAAATAATTTCGGCCCCCGAAATTCGCTGCTCGTAGATTCGCAAAACCATTACCGTCTCTCTCTCTCTCTCTCTCTCTCTCTCTCTCTCTCTCTCTTCTTCTTTCTCTCTCTTGACGTTCCACAGGAAATTACACAGCGGACTACTGAAGACAAAATGACGCTCTCTGTTTCTCCCATTATAAACATTCGAATTTTCTCCATGCCACATTTTTGACACGTTATTCGTCAGAAATTCAAAGTGAAAGGCGAGCATATCGCTTTCTAAAACTGACAAAATTGAATTTATCCCGAGTCTACGTTTTTTTTCATGGAAGTATATGCAGTCAGTCTCGTAATTAACGGCACACACTTTGAATTAGAATAAATCGATTTTTATATTGCACACGGCTTGAAAATTAGACTGCGCATTTTACGCATTTATAGAAACAAAATTGTGAAGACACTGAAAGAATCGAAGAATATCGTTATTTCATTTCCGATTTATTAAGATTTTGTGAAAGAAGATGTACATTTTCATCTAACTTTTGTTTCTTATGATCGACTTGGAACAGTTTTGGGACATTCTGTATAGAAAATTTTGGAAACATTGTGTTTAGTTTGAATTACAACGGAAATAGTCCCTCTTTTTACAACTTTCTCAATCTTTCTTTTCTTATTCGGACTACACGCACTTTTTCCAAAGTTTTCATCACAGATCGTCCAGTGAACGAATCCATCCAGTTTGGCTGAGAAACTATTATTCTGATTTAAAGTGTCTGCCATCGATTATGAGACTGGCTGTGTATGTTGCACCGAAAAGTCAATGGTAGTCGTGTTCGCACAGCTCGGAGTATCTTTTTGTGGAAGAAAGAAAAGGCGCGGCACACATCCCCGACGAAAAGGGGCGTCACGACATTCCGGGCACCGGGGACGAACGAGACAGCGAGTGGTCGTGATTAATTTGAAAACGTAAATAACAACTCTGTTCCACTTCGATCCATCACAGGAGAAACAATGAGTCGTGGCTGGCAGCGGCGGCGCCTCGGCCGTCGCGCGTCAAGCTTCAAACACTAAGCGTCGCCCAGCGCTCTTCGTGCCCGCATACCTCGCATAAATCACACCTGAATATTTACCTGACAACACGGTCGCCCCCGTATACTGCTATCGAGATGCACTCCTTGGGACCCCGGGCAGACGCTATAGCTCTCGACCCCTTCAGACATAATACTCTCGACAGAGTACGGTGACGAAACTCACCGAAAGATCCTGGACAGAAGCCAAATTTTTAAATGTACGTTAGAATTGTACACTCTTCTAATAGTTCGTTATTATTGGGGTCCTTTATGCGGCATAAAAATTGTTTGCATCGATTGCAAGGCATGGGAGCAAAGTATAATTTTCTTTCCCCCTTAAATGATTCTAGCGAGCTGACACTGATGTACAGGGTGGACCAAATATGTCTAACTTCCTTGTGTAATTCATTAACAATTGTTCTCAGCGAACGCGTTCTTTATTTTCTTTTCAATTGCGGAAGGACATTTTCGTCGATACTACACGCATTTCTATAAGAAGTTTTTCTATTTTCGTCTACGCTAGAAACGAATTTGACAGTGTTCGCTCAAACTAAAAAATTTCGTCTCTAAATTAAAACATTCTCTACGAGGGTGGTCTCCGATTCCACCAGAAAAGTATCTGAAAAATCAAATTCTGCGGATTCAAGAAAAAACCGCAACACTAATCTACCTCCAGCGAACAGCATACAACCGAATTTCCGCACATTTTCGGTGAAACTGACCACAGTGCTCTGCATCTCCGAGCCGCAATGCAAATTCCTCTCGCGTAAATGAATTTGAAGTCCGTTTCCAGCGAAGTACGAGTAGCCGGAGGGGATGAAGTGGGGGCAGGACGGAATTCGTGACAGCGGTGGCAGAACCGGGAAAACGCTGGTGAAGAACGACCGTGCGCGACGCGGGGATTAAAAATCAAGAGAAAGGGAAAAAGGATAAACGGAAAGGGAGGAGAAAAGAGAAAAAAATTCCGTGGGAGATCACAGCACGCGAAGAAGTTGATCGAGCCCGTTGAAAGGAGGATTATAAAGTGCGGAATCGCGATTGTAGTCCGACGCCGGAGTGGCTTCATTATCATTGCCCCGAGCACCGATGCACCGATGCACCGATGCGTCGTTGCACCGTTGCGCACCGTTATGCATCGCGTCTCGCTGCAGCAACGGTGCAGCAGCCCTGTGACCGCGTCCTCTTCTTGCGTTTCATCGATATTAATTAAAGTCCCGCGTTCATCTTCGCCGGACATCTTTATTATGCACCGAGAAACGAGCCCCGGACGGCCCTGAATGAAAATGGTTAGGTTGCTCACGTTTTTTACCGGCCGACACACGCGAGGGATGCGCTCACTGTGCATCCTGCATACTGCGCACGATACGTCATCGGTTCTCACGATTTTCATGGACTTCAACGGATCTCATCCATTTCTGTATAAAAGTTTCTTCAATTTTGACTGTCAGATAAATTGTGCCGAGTTTTCAGTCTACGAGTAGTGCAATAATCACGAGTAGGTATAATTTAGAATTATTATATTCTTTTCAACCCACTAAACACGTTAAGAAAGAAAATAAACTTTTATTTCATTCCAGTTTGTTACAAAATTTCTATTTCGTCTAGTAATAATAATTCAATCTCTCAGTCAGTCTTTCCTGTGTTTATTAATTCTTCTACACCTTAGGATTTACAGGAAGAAGAAGAACTAAGGTGTAGAAAAATTAATAAATAGAAAAAAGACTGATCGATAGATTGAAATATTATTTTCTTCCTCGATATGTTTAACGATAAACATTGATAAACATTGTTGGAGGAGGGGAGGAACGGTTGGAAAGTTTCCGGCCGATATTCCACATATATCCTAATTGCACAATACCGTTCCGGTCTGGTGTAACGCGACAGTGTCTCGGTAGCCTGTCAATTAACTGCCATTAACATCGGCGAATTAGTCGGAGGCGAGCCTCGGATACGGATACGGTATTCGTAGGAGTAGATCCCGTTCGAACGAGTTCGTTGGTCATTTCGCGTTCGCACCTTCTCCCTCGAGAGAAGCCTGCACGTTATATTCTGTATGTATAGCATAATACGCGTTTTCGCACGCACTTACCCACGCGCTGCAGCATTTATTCGCATTTCGCATATGAACGCGTTTCCGGTGCCGCTCACTCGCCGGACTGTTTCTTCTCGGCGTCGCGTTGCTTTAAAATGCGGTTTCACCTGAGCTCAAATTTAAAAATCGAACAGTTTTAATCGAACGATCTATTTTAATCGTCTCACTTTCGCAACCGTTGCAACCTAACGCCATCAGGATTCACTTCGCCAGTGCGTACCGAGTTGTGTCACGGTGCTACGAACTAATAACGTGGAGCTAGCTCGTGTTCTTATTCATTGCTTATCAGTGGCGGATTTTTATGCAAAAATATCTGAATTAATTGCAGGATACAGAAGCTACATTCTTTATTTCTTTCCTTAATCATTTCTAGTGGGTTGGATATATTTCCACTGTTCTTTCTATTCCATCGAATTTTTATCATAAACTTGTCTGTCGAAAGAGACACTTTTAATTGGTCAGCTGAATATTAATTAATACGATGGTCATGTGTAGAAGCGGACTGACAATGAATAGTCTTTCAACCTCCTTGCATTTTAATCGATGTAATCCTTAACATATTAATTAATATGATCGCTACTATACTTCTTTATATGATCCTTAATATATTTCATAACACGACTCTCAATATGTTACCCTAATTTTTGATCCTCAACATATTTCGCTAATTTCCAAGAAGGAATTGGGAGACCAATCGTTGATCGACTTCCATGCATTAAATTGTTCTAGCTGAGAAAATAACGTATGGAAATGAACCAAGTAGACAGTAATTATAAATGAGTAGGAATGGAAATGATTTCGCTCTCTCGGACAGAGTCGCATGTTAAATTACCATGCGCCGTCGCCATCTTCGACAGATCGTCGACTTCCCACGTGTTATTTTTCCAATTGATCCTGCCACCTTCCATTTCCTATTACCTCGATTCTTTCCGTGTCCTGTACAGTTAAACGTTTAACCAGTCGATGGGCTTTCTAATTGCTTCATCAATCTTGGTACGCGATTAGGTTCTGCTCGCTTGTTTGTTCGAAGCATTGTTCGGTAAAATAGCCTGGTACCATAACCGTTCTTACGGAAATGGTAAAAGCAAACACAGTGACAATTATTTTGGACAATAACCATTATCGATGAAAGAATCTTATTTCTATTTGAATTTCATCGTTCGTAATATACCAATTAGACTGCGGAGTTTTATGCAAAATAAAAACTGTCTGTTTCCAAGAGACAGGAGCCAGATAAAAATATCCTCCTTTAAAAAATGTCTAGAGTTGAAAATAATATTTTAAAATTTCATTTTCTCAGTTCTTCCATAAAATCCACAGTCTAATGATAATAATGGTTTCTTGACAGGTGGATGCTGAGAGATCAATCGTGTTTCTGCGAGTAAAAATGTCAACATCGTTATGCCATTTCCAAGATACTGAACATTATTAGTCCAATTATTCTCGCCGCGAAACCGGAGAATCGACTACGCGCGTCGATACAACAAAACCAATCGGAAACTAACAAACCTAACAGAGATATTTCAGACGTACAACGTTGGTGGAGCACACTATAATAATCGCATTCACAACCGGCTGTTGGGATTGCACGAGTACACGATTGTAAACTAGAGCCCGTTGCCCGGTCCTCAGTCGTGAACAACGTCCACGGGCCATTTCTATTTCTCAGCTTCCCCCGCGCAATTATCGATACATTATCGGTTTCGCCGTGGGCAATATCCAATTGGTCCCTCTGCCATTTCAAAACAAACGTTTGACCAGAAATTGTATCGTAATTCGCGAATATAATGCCCGGACGTGGGCGCGGGCTCGCATCGAGGTCCAGCCTCGATTTTCATTACATTCCCGCTGTTCCATTCACCGATTGAATACGCCCGCCTCCTATTTGCCCGAAACTCCTCTTCAAATCGGACGAGTAACGCCATTTTTCCAGATTTTTCTATCCTAGATTGGATAGACGTCTATCGTGCCCTCCGCATCGCCAAATTAATTTCTATCAGTCGCGATCGCTTTGAATTCGACGCATACAATTTCGATCTGCCGCCGGTGTCCCGAAATTGCGATTCGCTTCATTATCCATTTCAACCAGCGATCCAGCAATAAATCTTCACGCACATTCCGACTCTCGTCCAATTATTCTCTCGAAGCAAGATCAAAGTAAAAATACATTTCCATTCTTTTTTCTAATACTTTACTACAAATTATACGACGCATAAAAATTAGTTTACACATTTTTTACATTCCGTACAAAAAGATCACAGAGAAGGGACCTATGGTTTTTCAGCAGGAACGGTCCACTATGCTCGAATCAACCCTTCGCGGTCGAAGCTATTTTAATAATAATTCCATTGTGTAATATATGATTTTTTTATTTTATGGATATGAGATTGATATAATATCTCATACAATATTTATTATTAGACTGCGGATCTTTATGCGATCATGGCTTTTGAAAATTTAAAAAAAATGCGATTATATAAAATATGACAGAATTTAGTACGGTTTTAATTTATTTCAAATCTAAAAAGGCTACCACCGCGGAAAATAAGATTCTATTTTGTTCCACTTTTTTAAAATTCGTCTACAAAAATTGGAAATTGCATAAACATTCGCAGTCTACTTATTCTAAATGTGTAGTAATTGTAATTGTAATTGATACAGAGATACCAACATATTTGATAATGTAAACCATATTATGACCAATGGTACATCAATTTTTAGATTTGAGTCTCCACTCGAGTGTTAAGAGTTAAGATTCATTCAATAAAATAGTGAGATCCGCATGCATTTACACGACGCATCACCAACAGGCTACTATGAATTTACTTTATTGTCACACGATTTTTGGAGGCGTCGAGCGATTCTCGGAAAGTCAAATGAAATTTTTGGACAAACATTTTTAGCTGCTTCTTTTCGATGCAGGATCGCCGTTCCGAGGCGAAGCTTCTCGACAGAACGGACTTGCGAAACGAGTGCAGATCCTCGGAGTAAATTCGGACTGGTCGCGGCAGCAAATGGAAGCAAACGAAATAGGTTTCGCGTCACGTATCCTCGCGGGACGAGCCGACCGGTCCGTGAAAAAAAGGAGCGCGCGGAATGTTTTCTCCGGAGAGTACGAAGCTCCCCGGTGTAAATTATTAATGAACGGCGAAACATCGGGGCGAGAGATAGCGATTGTTGGCGATTTGCGGCGTGCACGCGAGCCCGGGTTCTCGACTCGGGACGCGCGCGTTCGCCTGATCAGCTCTCGCCGAGCGCGCGGTGCTCGTGTCGTTAATCTCCGGCGATGTCCTCGTCCTGTGTGGCATATTACACGCGCGACAACTCAATCCGGACAGCCGAGCCTTTAAAACCCGCGCCTCTCTTATAAATATTCCAGGGCCCAGCTTCGCGGCTCTAAGTGGCCGCATCAGATACCGACCACGTGTGTTCGTTAAACAACGACTTACTCGACCGAGGCTAAACGCTACGGACACTAACCGGCGTAACCGGGTTTCAGCAGGACGAATTCGTCAAGACCAAATTCAAGTTTCTATTTCTTTTAGTTCTCTTGAAATTCCTTTCTACTCGATAATTAACACGATTTTATAAGATTTCCATTTTTATTGAATTTTAAACGGTGGAAATTCTTAAAAATGTAAATAGTGTGATCAGGGAGCTTGACTGTGTCGCTTGAGACTAAATTCCAGTTTCTATTTCTTTCAGTTCTCTTGCAATTCCTTTCTACTAGATAATTAACACGATTTTATAAGAATTCAATTTTTATTGAATTTTAAACGGTGGAAATTCATAAAAATGTGAATAAGTGTGATCAGGCAGCTTGACTCTGTCGCTTGAAAACAAATTCAAGTTTCTATTTGTTTTAGTTCTCTTGCAATTCCTTTCTATTCGATAATTGACACGATTTTATAAGAATTCAATTTTTATTGAATTTTAAACTGTAGAAATTCTTAAAAATGTAAATAAGTGTGATCAGGGAGCTTGACTGTGTCGCTTGAGACTAAAT